>PVJX010025141.1:0-27285 GCA_004027295.1 Dolichotis patagonum | reverse complement strand
TTTGATATAATTGCATGTATATTTGAGTGGGTAAGATGGATGACCATATTGCTGTTTTTGTCAGATTGTGGAGCAGAACTGTTAACAGTCTCACTGTTTGAATGTCTACTTTACATGTTTTAACTTTGTAATTTGAACAACTATTTCCAAGAAGTCAGTATGTAATTTGTCAAGTAATAATTTCTTAGGTTTTATTGTTATTGTACTTTTCCTTTTTTCTTTGGAATACTGTATTGTCGCTACCCTTTATTCTGTTTTATTTTGTTTTTTTTCTCTTTAAATAAAAAAAATAATTTACACACACACACACACGCATGCGCGTGTGCTAAGCGTACGTAGAAAAAGTGACTTTTTGAATCTTAGGATGATAAATTCTCTACAAAAATTGGAAAGGCAGTACTTCTTCTGGCTCTTTCATTTCTTTTGTGCCGTTTTCTCCCTATACCTAGAGCAAAAGTATGGTGAAACTAATCAAATTCTGACCAAGGAAAGAATACCTGCCTTAAGTTTAGTTTCGTTTGCAAACAGCAAGTACTTCAACAGCCTATTTATCCCTTTATAACCTGAACAAAGCCCATCTCAATTACTGAGGTACCCAGTGACAACAAGTGAGAGACAGGCTTTTGAGGTTGTTTTTTGAGGAACTCTCTTTATCCCTTGTTTTGGTTGTTTATAACCCTAAGAGAAAAAATCAAGAGGTAAAAAACAGGAAAATTCTAGGTTTATCTTCATTTCTTGTGACATAAACAACAGAAATGATGTTTGAGTATTGAGTAAATTTGCTACACTCCATCAGAACTTAAGAGTGTTACATAATTTGAGAGTAATCAAAAGCTAAAGTCCGGTTGATTCTTAGTTTAGAAAAGGAATTAAAAATAGAACTAGCTCACAGGTACCTAGAATGCCTTGATTTTGTCTTCCCAAGAAAAAACAGTCAAATATTTAAAATGTCCTTTATAATTATTAGCAACTTAGAATTATATCAATAGCTCTATCAGTCACAGTAATCTTATTTCTCACTTCCAGGAAATTCACCTGATGATAAATGGACCCACCTAACCAAAGAGACAAACAGATAATTTAGCAAGTTTCAAAGAAAAGCTAGAAGAATAATTGAAGAATTATAAAGTATTTTCAGAAGATTGTTAAAAATAGCAGGTTTTTTTTCAGCCTGAGGAAAAATAACCCAAGTCTTTCAAAATAGCATTTTTTGAAAACTAGAGAAGACTTTCTGTAGTGTTAAGATTATCACCATGGGACCAGGGTGGATCTAAATCAGCTGTGGAGTTCCCCCAAAATACAATCACTCAGGTTCCATCTCACCCCAGAGTTACTGAATCAGAATTTCAGGGGGGTGGGGTGGAGCTCAGACCTCTATGCTTTTTAAAAGCATGTGATGTTCCGCCTGTACAGCTGCAGTTGGGAACAATTGTTCTTGTTACTTATTATCTTCTCATGAAGACGACTAAGCATGTAGGTGTTTGTAAGCCCCCTGTATTCCAGGATCTCTGGTCCTGAAGTGCTGAGTGCAGCTCACAGGCAGAGGGAGCCAAGCTGTCCCAGAGGAACACCCCAGCTGTGCTCGTGGAGAGAGATTAGATCTTTGACACTAGGCCTGTTATTTCAGTCTCAAAAGCACCTTTGGAGAAAGATACCACCTTTATCTTGTAAATGAGGAAACAAAAGCTCACAAAGGTTTGGGGACTTGCCACAGGTAATAAATCACAGTAATCAGCATGTGAATCTAAGATTGTGGGACTTCAAAAGATGCGCTGGAAAACGGATATTCAAACCAGAAGTGAACCAGAATGAAAAACCTACCAGGTAGACAGGCACTGATATGAGAATGGAAGGAGAAGTGAAATAATTGATAAATGACAGAATTACTGGTTGCAGTATTTGCTTGGCCAACAAACTATATGCTCGTTCACTTGTTCACTTTATCCGCTTTTATTCAGGTATTACCACAGAGTGGTGCCATCCAAACAGGAAGTCCTGTTTTAGGAGGACACTTTTCCCCTCACAACCAACATGTAGAATTTCGTATAGTTCTGATTTTTGTGCATGAGAGAAACAGTGGCGGCATCTTCAAATCCACCTACCAATCGTGGTTCACAGCATCGTTCAGATTATACTTGTCTTTGTTATTTGATCTTAGCTGCTATTACCATTGACATTCTTTCTGTATTAATAATTTAATTTTTTCGCCTCTTATTAGCCTTATATCCCATATCTAGCCATCTTATTCTCTGCTAGTAGGTTGCCGTAAACTTTACATTCTCAGAAAAAGGTGAATAAGAATTTTAGAAATACTTGTTTTGACTTGATCACCCTCTCCGTCTTCTGTAGTCACCTTTAGCCATTTTTGGCAAATCACATATTCATACATATAAATACACAGAAGAACAAAGACTTCATATAATACTTTGATTAAGCCATTCCATAATTTTCAGTTTTCTTGAGCCTGAGTCCTATACATTGTAATTGCTGTTGGACATACTGTGCAGTTTAGTTGTGAATATTTCCTATTAACACAATGTTTTTAAAGTATTTCATGACACTATTACTGTTTATATTTTTTCAATGAATTATTAGAGGCCATAGTCTTTAGGTAAGGGAATTTGGTAATAAGTTGCTTTTTCTGTTGCTAATGAAAGTACTCAATTTTATTGATACTATTGCAATGTAAGTTGATACCTTACCTGCAGGTTTTTACTTTTATTCTTTTAGTTTAAAATATTTAGTATTAAAGTACTAATATAATATAGAGTCTGTTACTTTCCAATTACATGTACAAACTCTGCCTAAGAAGTTATTTCACACAGGTTCTTAACTGAATTTTTAAAATATAATTTTTCATAAAGCCAAAGCTATGGTAAACAGTCCTTTATATAGCTCAATTATCCACAGATAGCTTAGAAAACAAATATCTCTACATCAATAAATCTTGGCTAGAAGAGTGTAAGCTCACTTGAAAAAATGTTTTGTTATAAACTCATAAACATAAATAGATGTGTTTTATTTTCTGGCTGAAATCTGCCTTCACAAAGCACTCGTGCGTTCCAGAACAAGGTGACTCTGGTGATTCTGTTGCATGGAAAGGAAGCAAGTCACTCAGAGACAGCTCAGAGACGCTATGTGTTGAGAGAAAAAACAGTAAATTGTTCCACAAAAGTGTGCAGTATTGTAGTTTTAGCATTATTATTTTTAATAAATTACATGATTTTATAGGAATATGTTATTTTCTGGTATGGAGTTATAATTCATAGAGCCTATCCTGCACTCTTAATTTTTCTTTCATCAGTTAAGGGGAAAAAGTACATTTTGTCTATGTCAAACTTTTATAATGCCTTAGATTCCTCTCATAACTGAGTTGTGCTAGGTTTGGTTTTTAAAAGTTAAAGTATCCCCACAAGTACCTTCCTGGAATGTAAAAGCAGGACGTTTTTTCTTTTCTTTTTTTTGGCCTGGTGATTGATGGTCTTAGGGTCATTTTGGTGAGGCATGTCCATAGTCTGCAGATGTGAAAGGCCTTGTACGTGTAGTAATTAGGGATGTACCAGAAGCGTGATTATTGAAGCACTCATTACTTTCATCAAAAAAGGATTAGTGGCAGTGTCATATTTTACAGTGAACTCCAATGGCTTTATTCCAAGATGTTCATTTTACAAAGCAGAGTTTCCTACAATAGAGAAAGAATCAAATGCTCAATTTCTACTTGTTTTTATTCATTCATTTGATTTAAATCAAAGGACATTTAAAATTATAATATATTCAAACACATTTCTTTTTTCTCTTTTCAGATTTTTAAACATTTTTGTTTAAAAAAAGAAATTTTATGATAGTCACTGAAAATTTTCTAGAATATCCATATATGTATTTCAAAGACAGCATTCCTTAAAATTAGAAAAAAATTATAGTTTTGACTTCATTAAACTATCACAGTATCATCACATAGCATATGATATTTAACATCAACCACTCCCCACCCAAATATTTTGAATAAATAACCATACAATGCCACATTGGAAGTCCTCTTTTGTGAATGTCTTTAGTTGTGTTGTTGGGGCTGCCTCTGTTTATCTTTATGGTCATTTTAACTTTGGGGGAAGAGTGAGAAGTTGCACCGTGCCAGATCCAGTGAATAAAGTAGATGAGAACATACTGTAGTTTTTATTTGACAGACATTGTTGACTTGTTTCAGGACCCTGAGGCAACCACAAAGGAGGACTTCTACAAACGCTTCAGAAAGTGGCAAGAATGATGGAATAAGTGCGCCCAGAGTCAGGGTAGTATTCTGAAGGAGATTAATGATGATGTGTCCTAGTGTAGTACATTTTTGATTCATACATTAACTTTATTTTGCGATCAAACTTTGAGAGTTGATACAGGGAACTAATGAAGGCAAAATTGGGTGTTCAAGGCTAAGACAAAGAGTTTTGTTTTGAATGGAAAGCATTTGGAGGGTTTCTGAGTTCTTGCCCAGAAATAATACTATGAGGAAATGATGTTCAAAGATTCTTCTAATAACTGGGTATAGGATAAAGTAAAGCTGAACGAGAACAGAGATTACCTGAGAAGAAGTGGCAATAATCTGCATGTGTGATGCTGAAGACTGGTTTAACCTGGCAGCAAAGGACACAGAAAGGCAATAGTGAGCCAGGCATGGTTCTGGTGATACTCCGGATATTAGGAGTTGGGAAATGAAAGGTCTTTACAAGGGTGCAAAAGTTGCTGCTTTGCTTAGCAGGGATGCTAGTAGAGTAATAATAACAAGGAAACGTATGACAGTCTTATTTAGGTATCTTAAAGATT
Organism: Dolichotis patagonum; assembly: GCA_004027295.1. Lineage (NCBI taxonomy): Eukaryota > Metazoa > Chordata > Mammalia > Rodentia > Caviidae > Dolichotis > Dolichotis patagonum. The sequence goes on along the minus strand of PVJX010025141.1, from coordinate 22,470 downwards.
CCTAATGGTTTTTAAAGCTTCTTGCACACACATGATCATAAAGCTTAAATAATCAGTAGTTGGTCATTAAAGCTGGGATTTTTTTATGCTATTGAAAGCTGAATCTCTTCAAGTGACTTCCTAAATCACATTAATTAAAAAAAAAACAAAAAAATGTTTTCTGAAAGTCTAAAAATGTTCCAAAATGTTCATCACATTTGCTTACTTTTCTAACATGTGATTCTTTTGGAAAACAAGTATAAGAGGAGTTTTTATTACTAGGGCTTAATTACTGTGTATAAAAGTGATAGGTTCCCAGACTTGAATGCCTATTAATAAACCAAAAGAGAGTCCTGGATTCAAATGCTGCTTGTTATTTAGAATGCAGTGCTTTCTGTCAGCATGTAAAGACATGATTATTTTCCAGTGACTTACCTCCTTTTTCCTTCAATCTTTGAGAAGAGAATTAATGAGTTAATAATGAGAAGATATTGTCTTTGTTACTTTTCTTTCATTGTGAGACAAAATACCCGGCACCCAGAGTTAAAAGGTGAAAGGTTTATTTAGCTCAAAGTCTGTAGAGATTTCAGTCTGTAATCACTTGGTTCCAAGTCAGGATGGCATGGTAGAGGGACATCACGGAGGAGAACCAGTTCACGGCAAGCAGTAGACAGCAAAAACAAGCAAACAATGAAAGACAAGCCTCTTTCTGTCCCTTCTATTGATCCAGGCTACTGGGATTAGGGCAGTACCAAACCAATCAGTGGATGGATTTAGTGATCACACACCCTTAATCCTAGCACCCTTAATCCTAGCATTGCATCATATATCAATCATTTACTCTAAATTCAGCCATCTATGAAAAAACCCCACTTAGGACTAAATGAGGCTTTGAGGGGACATCTAGACACAAGCCATCACAATTACAAATGGATGGTTACTTTAATCTGTATAATTGACAAATGTCAATTCCTTTTTGGAATCAGTCATGTTTCTGTATTTTTCCTTAACCTGTAAACGTTTCTCATTCAGTTGCTCATTTTTATATGTACTTCTCAGAAGTCTGAGACTGGAGATAGAAATACATATTTTCATATTATTATTGTAATATTGTCTTCATCAGTACTGTATGTTTAAATAGTTACATTAGTCATACTGTATCACATTTTATATTTGTTAAATTAACATATTTTACATATCAAGACATATAATTAATATTTTCAAATTTGTGTAAGTTTTACTATGATTTATAAAATGAAAAAACCTTGTCATTTTGTTGATCCATTTTAAAAACAATAGCACAGCTTACATATTAGAAATGGGCAAAGAAAGTGAGATTGTTTCTTTTGCTTTTGTATTTTCCTGACCAGATGCATTAATTAGTATAACTGGGCTTTTGTCTATTCTTACTCATTCCTTAAGAGAGGTACCTGATTTATAAATCTGGGAGCAGAAACTCAACGTATGTCATTTATTCTTTGTTTAATTCTTTTTTACTAATTTTTTTTTTTTTTTTGGTACCAGGTATCAAACTCAGGACCTTGTACTTGCCAGGCAGGTGCTTATGCTGCGGAGCTATATCCCCATCCCTCTGTGTATAATTCTTGACTGCAGAGAATGTGTGAGCTAAACTTAGCAGTGAAGAACCTGCTACAGAGACCTGACTGATGCCTGTGTATCTAATTCTGTAATTTAGTAGGAGGAAGCCTATATTGCCTTTCACATAAGTCAGTATCTGCTTTATCACTTGCTGCTTTCCCATTTTAATTCCATTTTCCTGACCTTTTTGTTCTATCCACTGGTTGGCCAACTGGATTCTCTTGGCTAAGCCTGCACACTGCAAGTCAGATCTGGCCAAGCTTTCCCGTTTGTGTATTGCCTGAAGCTGCTCTCTTGCTTGAACAGCCCTGACCACCTGGCCAATGAAACTTAAGGTGTGTACTGTCTGCCGTTTTACAGAAAGGTTTTTTGAGTCCTGGACTCTTGTCTTTAGTTTGGAGAGAGAATAAAGAATTCATTTATTTATTCTCTAAATTCTTAAGTTAATTCTGACATTATTATCTAGATGTCCATAAATTTTTTGTTGCTTTGAAAAAACTTGTTTTAGTATTGCAAAGGGTAGAAAGCTCTGGTGTAAAAGATGGAGATAAGTTGGGAATGGGAGTTTGGAGAGTGTTTTGGTTACTTTTCTCTCGTTGCTAAGACAGAACACCTGACACCCAAAATTAGGGAAGGAAAGGTTTATTTAGCTTACAGATTTTGGAGGTTTCCGGTCCATAATCAGCTGGCTCCAAGGCAGGGTGGCATGGCACAGGGATGACACTTCAAGGCAGCAGCCAGAAAAACCAGCCAGAGCAAAATAGTGGGAAAGAGTAAGCCTCTTTTCCTCCCTGACATTATAGGTAGGCCACCCCCTATGAGGGCTAGTGTAGCACTCACAAAATCTCCTTGTGCTCCTCTTGCACAGGATGAGGATGTTTGCAAAGTTAGAACCCTGGCTCCCTCCCGAGTCTCTTAGTTAAACCTCTAAACTTCTCAGGTTGACACAGAGTACCAACCATAACAGAGTGTTCGTGCACTACAGGCATGAGGTGAGGAAGTATGAACTACTCTGATGATCAAGGAGAGAAGACAGAGAAACAGTGATACGCTTAGCGGGAATTATAAAATTAAAGGCATTATAGACATTGATGAATTTTTTTTTTACAGCAGCAGGAAACATGACAGAAGCAGAAAAAGCAGAATACCCACAAGAGTTCCAGCCTAGGTGAACTGGGTGAATATCAGGGAAGCGCTGTGCAATGCTCAGTTCTGTCCCTTTAAATCACACATTCGCTAACAAAAGCAGCAAAGGCCCATGTTTAGTCACAGGCATAACCAGCCCCCTCACTATAGTGAAACCTCTTTTTCCTTTGATCATCTCTACCCACACTCAACATTTGGCCCTGCAGCTTCCAAAACAACCTAACGTTTTGTCCTAAAACCTGATAATGTTCTTTGGCTTAGCAATGTTTAAGTGAAGTATCAGTTATGTTCCTGACTGACACGGTTCATATCCTGGCTCCTTGTTTTTAATTGTTTTTTTTTTTTATTTTTTTATTTTAAAGAAAATAAAACAAAACAGCAAAGCAAATCAGAACAAAACAATGCAAGCAACACAGGATTTCAAAACACAACAGGAAATCAGCAGTGACTACTATAGTGTCTCATTTTCTTCTAAATTGTTGTCCATATCTTCACACACAGTGAATTCAAACAAATCAAAATAGTATAAAACTGATCAAAACAAAAAACGAAAGCATTACAGGCCTTCAAAATCAGACAATAGGAAAATCAACAATGGCGACCATAATGTCTTTTGCTGTCATCAAAATAGCTGTCCATACCTTCACACATACTGAAATCAAATAATAGCAAACAGACTAAAGCCAATCAAAACAAAGAATAAAAGCATTATTGGACTTCAAAACAAGATGATAGAAAATCAACAATGGCTACCATGTTTTGTTTTCTTAGTAGCTGTTGATACCATCACACGTAATAAAATCAATTTTATAAACTCCCTGTATTTACTTGTGAAGCCTGTTTACTTATTATATTTAATTTCTTAGTCTGTGTATTTGTTCAGTTTTCATTAATATTTCTAATAATTTGGTTTTCATTCACCCAGTACAAAATATGAAACATTGGACTTGTCTTATTTGCAAAGACATTCTTTCATATAAATTATCCATTTATATTTTGTTCATTTTTCCTATTTTTGACTATAATTATTTCTAGATAATGAACTCTTTAGTCTTTTAGCCTCAAGGTTGTTGCATGTTTTCTTCTTTGTCATATCCATGGTTTTGAACTATCTTCTATTTCTTTTGATTTCTTATGTGTATCATCTGGGTCTTTTATTGAGGTTTCAAATGGAGATGATCTCTATTTACTTTTGCTTAGTGTTGGCATGTTTTCAGTTGCATTTATGTGCTTCATTAAAGAGGTTATTCTTGGGGTTTCACCATTTCCAAATTCACCTGATGCATGGAAATTTCTACTTGATAATACCAAAAATAAAAATAAAGATTATTTTTTGAAATGGTATTACCACCTTATTTAGGTGGTATTTAGACTCACAGTCTTATTTTTTCTCCTAAAAATAATATACACATATAGTTTTTTTAAAGATAAAAAATGATATGACCTCATTCCCCAGAGTTAACCACAAAATGGTTTCTAAACATTCCTTCCAGAAATATTTCATGCATGTGTGTGTGCACATATTTTTCTTTTGCACAAATATGAGCATATATTAGATATGATTCTCCTCTTAGTTTGTGTGTCTTTACTCAACAATTTGGTATTTTATACATTTAATGTTATATTTAAATGACTAAAGAGGATAATGGCTACATTTTTTGATCACTTAGGCAAGTGGATACCCCAGTAAACACTTTATACGATGTAGTTAATTTATTTGAAAAATTATTTTATTATTTATTTACAAATATCAACAAAACTTTGAAGTATATACTATTAGTATTCTAATTTTGCATGGTGGGAACTGAAACTTTGCCAAGGCAATTTTGCTAAAGAAAAGAGAGAGCTGGAATTCTTACTTCTGGACTTACACTCTTTAAATGCTCTCCTAGTGTTTTTCAACTATATTTCACCAACCATTTGTATCTGAAGAATGTAGGAAACTTGTAAAATCTATATCTCCAGGCTCACTATTAGTGATACTATCATGGTAAAAATTTTGGAGAGATTTACAAATCAACATTATTTACAAGTGATTGAATCAGGTTTTATATAATCTAAAATTTGTAGACCTCTGCATCATACTAGATTGCTTGTTTATACAAACAATATTTATTAAACAATTTTCAAAGACAGAGTTTAAAAGTAACTTCTAGTCCTTTAATATTATAAACAGTGATTCAGTGCAGATTTGTCCAGGTACATTTTATTTGCATTTATGAGTTTAATTTATAGAATAGTTCCATTCTGAGTAGATTTTCATAACATGTGAGTTGAAAGTTTTGATAGCCATTATACCTTTGAGAATTTTATCAAGAACAGAACTAATGCCCTGTGGCAGTTAGAATAAATGTCAACTTGACTGCTTTGGAGTTGTCTTGCAGATGAGTGGAACATGCTTCTAGGTGTGTCTGGGTGAGTCCTGTCAGCATGGCTTAAAGTCTGCTTCTGGTCCCTCACCACTTCGTCTCCAGAACTGTTCCCCTGATCTACTTCCCAATGGACGTGAACTAAGTAGCATTGTTTCACCACACCCTTCATTATACTTCTGCCTTGGAGCAGTTGAGCATGGACCAAATCCCCTTAAAATGCGAACCAAATTAAACCTCTCTTCTTCTAAGTTGTGGCTGTCAGGTATTGTGTCCAGGAACAGGAGAACTGACTAATGCATCCTCTTTGCCTAACTACTCTCTAGTTGTTAATTTTTTTTCCCTAAGTATTTCAGAATACTAAAAGAGCTTAGTCAAACATTTTCTGACTAGGTTTTTGTTTTTCAAAAGTATAAAAATATTTTACTTCCTTCTTTCTTTCTTCCTTCCCTTCCCTTCCTTTTCCTTCCTTTCCTTTCCTTTCCTTTCCTTTCCTTTCCTTTCCTTTCCTTTCCTTTCCTTTCCTCTTTCTTTCTTTCTTTCTTTCTTTCTTTCTTTCTTTCTTTCTTTCTTTCTTTCTTTCCTTCCTTCCTTCCTTCCTTCCTTCCTTCCTTCCTTCCTTCCTTCCTCTACATTAGTTTGCTAGGGCTACCATAATAAAATTACACAAACCAGTAGTTTAAACAGCAGAAATTGGTCTTGCAGTTCTGGAAACTAGAAGTTGGAAATTAAGGAGTTGGCAGAATTGCTCCTTCTGTGAGCTGTGGAAAGCCTGTTCCATGTGCTTCTTCAGGGGCGGTCTTTTGGTAATCTTTGGCATTGCTTGTTTTGAGGAAGTATAATGCTAGTCTGCTGGTTTTTGTCTTACGTACATGTCTTTACAAATTTCTTTTTTTCAAGGACAGCAGCAATTGAATTAGGGGTTTACTCTAATACCCTCACCATAGTTTAACACATTTCCTTAGTTTACCTTAGTGACCAAATTACCTTAATGACCTTATTTCCAAGCAAGATTATATTTGAAGGTACATGGGGTTAGGATTTTGACATCTGAATTTTGGAGCGATGCAGTTCAACTAAGAACATACCCAAAATAATATTCTTAGGCAGAATCCACACTGATTTCTCAGCATTGTGCTCATGAGATTTCTACATTGGTTTCAAATGTTTAATTGACATCTCTAGTTTTCAAGTGGCTGCTTAATAGAGAATTAACAAAGAGTCAAGCTGTGTGTTCATTAATTAATAACTTCTTACAAAAGGGGTTGATATCTTGACAACCCATTTACAGTTCAGATGATGGCCATTAGATCTGTTTACAGCTTTCTTCACTCACAGTACTAAAAGGCAAATTTCCCTTTACCCCATCCCTCATTTTGTTACTTAATAGAAACATACAATTATATATATATATCACTTTGTGGATCAAGAGAGAGATACTCCTGCAATTCATATAAATGGTACCTGGTACTATCACACTCTAGAAATAATAATGTCTGTTTATCAGTCCCATCTCTTTCTAGGCAAAGAAAAGCTTTTGACATGTCCCAAGTCCTAAAATTCATGCTGTGTAGTGATTGAAAAATTAACATGCAAGAGGTTTATATTGGTTCACATTTTATATGAACCGCAGTATATAAAAGTACACATTTCCCCTCATTAACACGGTGTATTATCAACAGCAGTTTGACAAAGAATACAGTATTATGTTTTGCTTTAGCATGTCTAAATTTATTATAAATACAATCAAACACCACCCACCCCCACCCAGCCCAGTGCCTGGTAATGGAATGCAGCCTGAGGTATTCACAGTGAGCTACAAACCCAGCAGTTTAATTTTTTTTTTTTTTTTTTTGCATTTTGAGACAGATTCTTACTAAGTGGCCTGAACTGGGCTTGAACTTGCAATCCTCCAACCTCAGCCTCCTATAATGCTGGAATTGTAGGTATGCTCCACCATGCCCAGTTTAAGCATCTTTTATACACAAAATTTCTAGTTATTTTTCATGAATAGCTTTTGTTCTTTGTCCAGTTTTCCAATAGACTGATGAGCTCTTTCATCTCAATTTGTGGTTCTTTATATATTCAAGATATTAGCCCTTTTTCATATTTGCCAAAGAATTTCCCTACATTTTCAATTTGTTTCTTAATTCTTATTATGTTTTAGTGGCTTTATAGAATTTAAAATTTTTGTGTGGTCAGATTTTATCAGTCTTTTCCTCTATAGCTCTATCTGTGTGTCTGGTTAACATCTCTTGATTAAAGGCCATTCTTATTTCAAGATGGATGCAACAGTTACATTTCTTTGTTAATTAAATATTAAATTTAATTCAATTTTGATATAAGCCTTATTATATCTTTCTAAAGACTAGTCAGTTGTCTCAGTGGTACTTAAATAATCCATTGTTTTCCTAGTTATTTTCTTTGCCAATTCATAATGTAAAAATTTCTTTAGACATTGGGAATTTGTTTCTTTTAAAGTATACCTTATATTCTGTTGTTTCAACTATTGTACCAGAGCCATTTATATTTATTTAACTATCTGATGAAAGGCTCATTTCCACTCCTGCCATTACTTTTCTCTTTTCAAATTGATACCTGGCTATTGTCACATATTTATTTTTCCAAATGTACTTTACTGTTCTTGTCAAGATCCCAGATAGAGTGGGAAGAAATGCTATTGAAATAATATTGGATTAACCTTTAAGACTGAGAAAGAATCACCATCTTTAAAATATTGCATCATATTACAATTCATAGATTGCATTTCTCAGGTGAGATGCCTGCCTTCCTTGGCTTGTGACTTGATTTTTAAATCCAAAACTGATATCTTGTATCAGTGGACACTGGCTCTCCTTCCTCACTCTTTCACTTTTAAGGAAATTTATGCTTATGTTGTGCTCTGGATAGTTTGTGATGTTCTCCTTATCTCATCTCCTAAACTTACCTCTTTAAAGCTCTGTTTGCCATGCAAATAATATACTGCCAGGTTTCAGAGTTTAGGATGTAGACAATGTAGGGAGCGCACTATGCTGACACTATAATCAGTGCACCTTACCTGTGGGTTGCTCTCTTGTTCTCTCCACCCAAAGCTCTTCTTTTTTTTTAAAGTTATTTTTATTATTCCATTTGAATGTCATTGTAAATCTTTTGAGTATGCTTTTTCTTGATATTGTGGGAACATGTCAGAGTTTTCAGGCCACTTCTAAAAGCTTTTATCTACTTTGAGTCATTTGGAATAGTGAGTCATCTCTAACTTCATAAGAATCATAAACCTACACTTCCCAGTGTTATGTTACTTTCCTCATTATCAGAAAAGAATTTAGTAAGCAGTGAGAGAGAGTATGCAGGTGGCTTGTATCATAGTCTTATCATAATCCAGTTCTTGATTATCTTTATTTACCCAGCATGTATATCTCATTTTTTCAAACCATCATCTTCTGTACTCAGGAGATTTCTTGTGTCAATCAGGATAGGATTCAAGACTACAGGGTAAAGAATATGCTACTTGGTAAGCGGCCAATTTCATCCAGGGATGCTCCTGACTGTTAGAAATCTCATGTCAAGCTGAAATCTTGCTCCTTATTACCATATGTCTATCCATACTATTTCTACTCCCTAGGAGATAGAGAACAATTTTAATCTGTCTTCTGCCTTTCAAATATTTGTGATACATATTCCTCTGCATGACCTGGGTTTTATGCTCACCATCTTCCTCAGTCATAGCTAGGGATTTGGTCTTTACCCTTCCTCACATGTTAGCCCTAGAACCAAGCCATGTGTGCCAGGTGTGGTCTCCCTGCAGTGTTGAGTCAGCTGTGTTGGTTCACCCAGATGGGACTGTGCTAACAGTCACAGGGATGACCTGTCAAAGCTGTCTAGAAAAACTTATTTTTGATTTTATAAACCACATCACTACTGTGGTTTATCATGACTGTACTACTGTGAATCACTTGTGCCATACCCAGCTTCCTGAGTATTGCTAAGGTCTCTTATAAATCAGAAGATCAAGTCTCCCTCAACCCCTTTGATGAATAAAACCTTGCACTATCTTATTAAAAGATGGTCAGCATCATCTGTTTAGTCTGTGTTTTATTAAGTCACTAACGCAGATGACTCTCAGTATTCATCACCACAGCAGAGAGGAGGCCTGGCACTTTGTTTAGTTTAAATATCATACTTGTATTAAATCAGGCAATTCACATTAATGCCTTTAATTGATATTCTACATTCTGATACTGACAGCTGAAACTCCCAATTTTTATGGTATTGCTAATCCACATACCCCCCACACTGAAGCATAAATCTTATATATAATCACTTGTAAACTTTGACTTGCTAGATGGTTTTCAACTCTAAGAAAATCATGTAAGTATTTGAAAGCATATTGTACAGACTTTCTATTGCTAATGTTTACTTTGCATGGGGAGAATGCATAACGCTTTATTAATTTATTCAGTGCTCTCGGTGTGCATTATTGCTCACTTTGAAGGACTGCTCTGTGGTCCACACCTTGCACACATGACTGTAGCATGTAGGATGAAACAAAACTAGAAATTCTCTCAGCCATGCAGTTAGGCAGGACAGGGCCTCAGGGACATGTTTAGGGTTCAGGGAGTGGACCTGAGCCCCTCAGAAGAGAGCTGGTGAAGATCCTAGTGTGCTATTATTAGAAAAATTCCAGAACAGAAACAAGTCTAGGGTCCAGAACCAGGGATTAAAAAAAAAGATAAAGGCTAAATATGAAAACAATAAAAATTACTTAGTTGTGAGCCCACTTTCATTAAACTAGGTAAATGGTACTGTTGTAGTCAGGGCTTACAAGAGGAACAATTACATAGCAGACACAGAATTTATGATACTATTTTATAATAGTCACCCAGAATTAAATACAACAAAGTGCAGAAAATCTGTCCACAACACTAAAGACCTACAAAATTCAACCAAGGGCCTGGATCCCACAGAAATGTCCTGGATGAGTCCAAAGGGAGGTCTGTTTTACGGATCTGCACTGTGAAGGCCTAAAGGCCTGTGGTGAAAGCTAGAAAGTCTAAGCTAGCAGGGTGAAGCATCTGTGCCAGTAGGTTGGGAGCTTTACATTGGAGCCGAGACGTGACACTCAAGATAAGGACCAGGGCTTCCTTGAAAAGTACCACAACTATCCTCAAATACAGTGAGATTCCAAGCTCCTCTGGTGATTAGAACAGTCGAGTACATGTCAGGAAGCCAGTGTGACAAGCTTCTCCTGGAGATTAAACAGCAAACATCTTTCCCTCTGGAGCCAGGAATTGATGTTCAGCATGAGGACCAGAGTTCTTCCAAAGTGAACCACAGCCACTCTCAGCGACAAGGTCCCAAGCTTCTCCGATGATAATGACTGAATTCATATCAGAGAAGCTAGTGACGACAAACTCTCCAGGAGAACCAATGGCTCCAAACAGTAACACTTAGGAGAACCCACAATGCCCCGCTCTTCCTCTCCATATCTCCTTTTATGCTGGCAACTTTCCTCGGGTGGAGCCATCGATACTCAGCACTATGCTGATTTAATTTAGCTGATGTTACGTTGACCAGTTTTTAATTCATAACAAGTACCTTCAATGTGAGTAACAAATTGGTGGACCATGGTTTTTTAAATCCCTGGGGCCCATTATGAGGCTTAACTATCAAGGATATGTTGGGAATTACTTTCTTGTATCAAGATTAAAGTTTCCTAAGGTAGAGAGGAGAGTTTGCAAAGACTTGAAAATTGGCACAGTTAGTTTCTACCTAGTAACATGCATATTTACTGTCTTTTACTTCTGGCAATAAAGATCTGGTCCTAGTTTTTTATATCTGTGAAACAATTACATGAATACTGTGTTTGCTTCCACACGACCTCCTTTAAAGGCCTGGCACTCCAGTGAACAGATGCCAAGCCTACTTTATGAATAGGGAAAACAGTGATGTTGACAGGGCTGTTGTGAGGGCTAAATGAGACACTGGATAAATGAAGTACTATTCATTTTGCAGAATATAAAACACTTCATAAGGTAAACTGTTATCCCTACAAACTATGGTGGTTTTGAATGACCTTGTTTCAGATTTCATTCAACAAATATTTATAAAGTATATACCATATAAAGAAGATGGCCATTGTTCTTGCTTATATGGTACTTGAATTCTAATGGAAGGATCCAGGCCATAAAATAGCAATTAAAGGATCATTTTATGCATTCTTTTTTAGCTTGTATTCACAGACTTCTACATGATACTTGGCTGAGTGTTAGATAAACACTTTAAATATTGACCCTATTGACTTATTGATGCATTAGATTATGTTCAAACTTATTAAACAATCAATTTAGGATGAAATTGCATGGTGATAAACTCACTGTAAGTTGAAAATATTGTTAGTTGAAAATGCATTTAGTATGCCTCAATTACCAAATATCATAATATACTACATAGTACATAGTACAGTACCCTATAGTGTATTCACTGTTCACCCTTGTGGTCACCTTGCTGACTGGGAGCTGTGATTTGCTGCCACTGCCAAGCACCACAAGAGAGTATTGTACCACACTCAGCTATGGTGGTACATGCTTGTAATCCCAGCACTTGGGAGGCTGAGGCAGGAGACGGCTGAGAGTTTGAGGCCAACTTGGACTACATAATGAGTTAAAGGCCAGCTTAAACTACATTGTGAGAACATGTCAGAGAGAGAGAGAGAGAGAGAGAGAGAGAGAGAGAGAGAAGGAACCTAAGATACTATTAGATACCACAAAGCATTTGTCTGGAGAAGATCAAGCTCAGATTCAAAGAACACTTTGTACTGAATGCATGTTGCTTTTTTAGGTCTTAACACTGAAAAATACTATATTGAAACCTCATAAATTCAGGACCAACTGTATTTTTCATTGAAAGGAGATCATAATAAATTATTAGAAATATTTATCAGACTAGAAAAGATTAGATAGCATATCTTTTCATATTTATACATATTATTTTTATATATAAGATTTACAGATACAGAGATAACAAGAATATACTATGGGAAAAGGACAGTATATTCTATAAATAGTGCTGTGAAAACTGAATATCCATACACAAAACTATGAAATTAGACTCTTATATACAAAAATCAGCTCAATTGGTTTAAAGAGTTGGGCATAACATCTGAAATTGTGAAGTAGATAGAAGAAAACATTGATCTAGACAAATGCTTTTGGATTATGAGCCAAAAAGCACAGGTGACAAGAGCAAATGTAGACAAGATTTTAGCAAACTAAAAAGTGTTGCACAGCAATGGTAACAGAGTGAAGATACAGCCTATGAATAGGAAAAAATATAAAGCATATATCAGAATATGTTAATACCCAACATATATTTTAAAAACTCAAACATCTCAATAGTTAACAAATAAATAGCCAGTTAAAAATGAGCAGAGGGCCTGCCTAGACATTTCTTAAAAGAAGACTTATTATAGGTGACCAACAAATAGTGTACAAGTAAAAAAAATCTCTGGCTAATAATCAGGAAAATGTAAATTAAAGCCATAAAGAGATAATCACTTCATAGTTGTTAGGTTATTATTAAAAAAGGTGAAAGTTAAGGTAACTAGTGTTAGTGAGAATGTGGATAAAAGACAATCCTTGCACACTATTTTTGGGAACATTAAATGGTATAGCTATTATGGAAAATACCTGACACCCAAAATGAAAAAAGGAAAGATTTATTTAACTTACAGTTTTTTGGAGGTTTCAGTCCATATTCACTTGGCTCCAAGGCAGGGTGGCATGCCAGAGGGGCAGCTGTTCATGGTGGCTGCAGGTACCAGAGGCAACAAGAGCAAAAAAAGACAAAAGGGGGAAGCAAGCTGATATCTGTCCCTTACATTTTATGCTGGCTCCCTGGTCTGGGGCAGGTGCAGCACTCACACCACCAATCCCAGTGCTAGACAATGAACAAATCACAAATGCTAGACTCAGCTGCCTTCCCATGCCCCAACCCTATGACTACATGAGGCTTTGAGGAGATATCTATATGCAACCATAACATTCCACCCCTAGCCCCCAAAGACTCATGCACATCCTTTATGGGAAAGGCATTTCATCCATCTCCAAGAGTTGCCCAAGTCCTAACAACTTCAGTATTGCTGAAAAGTCCAAGTCTCAAGTCTCCTAGATTTAAGGCAAACCTTTGCTGTAAACTTCTGTACAAATGAAAACAAAGTTAAATACTTCCAACATACAATGGCACAAGATAAACATTACCACTCCAAAGGGTACAAACGGGGATACAAAGGAATGAAATCATTCCTTTGTATAAAATCTAAAATCCAGCAGGGCAAACATTAAGTCCTGGAGTTTCATGTTCAGTATCTGAAGCAATCTGGTTGTGAGCTCCAAAAAGCTTGAGTGACTCTACCCCTAATGCCTTTTGGTGGTTGTAGCTTTCATGGCTTCTCTCTTAGGCCCACTTTGCTCTCTCTTTGTAGTTTTCGTTAGACAGTGCATGCTTCTGGCTTTTCCAAACTTCTGGGTTCTCCATTGAACCTTTGGTTTCACACTCGTAGCTTCACACACGGCCGTCTCAGGGGCATACTACCTGGCCTACCAGGCCTTCTGAAATTGAAGCCTTTTAAACCTCAAAACTCTTGCTTTCTATATACACCTAAAACCATTGTCACTTGAATGATGCTGAGGTCTGCTGCCAACTGGAGCAGTAGCCAGGCTTTCCTGTCTCTTGGCTATAGGGGTTGATTGCCTGGATCACTGAGCTCTCTGAACCTGATTCTGGAGGAACAGATTCTCTATGCCACCACCATTCTGGAACTCAGCGCAGCTGCTGCCATTTTGGAACCTTATGTAGCCTCTGCCACCATTCTGGAACATGGTGTTGTGTGGCTTTCTCCTCAAAGCAAAGTCTTTCACTTTTGCAGTTTTGAAGCTGCAAAGGGTAGACACTTGCTGCTGCTTCCTGTGATGCCCCCAGGCCATCTTTTTTACTTTTCTGTTTCTTCTCAGCAATCGAGATCTCCTTTGCTCTATCTTTGCAGTCCACAGCTTTACTACAGCTTCTGTTTTGGCCAAACTCAAAACAATCTGCTGGCTCTTTGCTCTTGATTCACAATATAAATTTGGTTAAAAGCCCCCAATAATAGCCATGCTGTTGCCTCAACATTCAACTTCCTTGAAATTTCTTCTGCCAGATCAGTTAGTGTGACTCCCTTAATCTCAGTTTCAGGCAATATCTCTGGACAGGAGCAAAATGCAGACAAACTTCCTGCCAGGCCATCACACACTTCATCTGGAAGTTAAGGTAACTAGTGTTAGTGTTAGTTCATCTGGAGCCCAACAACCGGTGCAGTCCTTCTTCCCAGCAGTAATCTCCTGAGGCTGGCCTTTACAGGTGGGTTTTCTATCAGCCTTCTGGTCTCCTGTCTCTGACCAGATACAGAAAAACCTGTGTTGTTCCAGCTCTACTTCTTCAGGTGAATCTCTGAACTTTTCCAAACCCTTCTCACAAGCCATTCCCTAAGGCTCTTGAACCACATAGTCAGGTAGTCACAGCAACAGCCCCACTCCCATTACCAAATTTTGTCTTTGTTAACTTTTGTCTCATTGCTGAGACAAAATACTTGATGCCCAAAATGAAAGAAGGAGAGGGTTATTTAGCTTACAGGGTTTTTTTTTTTTTTGGCAGTTTCAGATCATACTCAACTGGCTCTGAAGCAGGGTGGCATGGCACAGGGGCAGCCATTCATGGCAGCAGCAGATACCAAAGGTGACAACAGCAAAAAAGGGCAAAAGGGAGAAGCAAGCTGCTTTCTTTCCCTTATATTGTATGCTGGCTACCCACCCCTGGGTGAGTGCAGCACTCACACCACGGATCCCAGTGCTAGACAACAAACCAATCACAAATGCTAGACTCAGCCATCTTTGAAAGACCTGCTGCCCCATGACTGCATGAGACTTTGGGGCACATCTAGACACAAACCATAACACTAACATATATTTTTTTAAAACCTCAAACATCTCAATAGCTAACAGATAAATGAACAGTTAAAAGGGAGCATAAGACCTGGCTAGACATTCCTTAAAAGAAGTCTTATAGAAGACCAACAAATAGTGTATATGAAAAAAAAATCTCTCACCATAAAGGATAATCACTTCACAGTTGTTAGAATTAACCATTCTAAAATATAAAAAAGATGAAAGGTAAGGTAACTAATGTTAGAATGTGGATAGAAGGAAATCCTTGTACACTATTTTTGGGAATATTAATTGGTATAGCTATTATGGAAAACAGTATGAAGATTCCTAAAAATTTGAAAATAAACCACCATATGATGTAGCCTTTTTACTTCTGGGTATCCAGAGGATTTGAAATCAGTACATTGAAGAGATATTTGCAATTCCATGTTCACTGCAATATGATTAGAATAGCCAACGTATGGAATCAGCCTGTGTATCAACAAAGGAATACATAACAAAATGTTCTGTGTGTGTGTGTGTGTGTGTGTGTGTGTGTGTATACAAGCAATAGACTACTCTTCACCTTTTGAAAAGAAGGAAATACCGTTATTAATGATAACACAGATGAATCCAGAGGGTATCATGTAGTCAAAGGACACAGAATTTCAGTTAAACAGAAGGAAGACATCCAGGAGATCTATTATACATTGTGGTGATAGATAACAATATGTTGTATACATGACAATTGCTAAGAGAATAGATTTCAAATATTCTTACCCCAAAAAGTGGAGAGTATCGGCTGTAATATGTATGTTGAGAAGTTTTATTTAGCCATTTCATAGCACAAATATGAAAATACCGTGTTGTGCACCATAAATACATACAAGTTTTACTTGTCAATTCAAGAACAATCCATTACAAAGAAAGTAGCCTGAGTTGCTTTTTTCTTCTCCAGTACTCCTTCTGTTCCTTTTTCATATTCAACTATGAGAGCTATTTAAGCTGGCTGGTGTAGAACACCAAGAGGTCAGTGGTAGAATTTGTTATCCTTGAAAAAATATTTAATCTTTATTTTCTTTAATCTCAAATGAAACTTTATTTTTGATTATGAGTACATACAAAAATTAATTCCCATAGTATCTGACTTGTGAATTCATCACCTACAGAAATCACCAGTCATTGAAGATATTTCAAAATATAGTTTATGTGCAATATTAAATTGAAATTAGACTTGCTATTACTTCTTATTGTTTAATGGACTAGTGAAGAACATCTATTACTATATTAAAATTTATTTTAAAATGAATTTTTCCTTTCTTTTTCTTTGTAATTGTATATACTTTAGACATTTAAAAGTGTGCAACAAGAGCTTCTGTATTAAGTATCTATGGGTATATAACAAATTTACTGAGATTTAGTGGCTTAAAATTATAACAATGTCACATAATTTCTTGTATCAGAAATTTGGAAACATCTTAGTAGGGTGGTTTTGTTTTGAGGTCTTTCATGAGGTGATAATGACCATGTTGGGAGGAGTTGGAGTACTGCACTGAGTCCATTTCCAGGGCAGCTCATTCACATGTCTGGCAAGTCTTTGCTACTTGGTGGGGCTCAGTTTGTCAACATGAGATGTCTCCACTCACTACTCCACAACAGAGCTGCTAGCTCTAGGAATACAGACTGCATACTGTAACTAATTTTCAAGCCACTTAAACTTAAAAGCAAAATTGTGTTTCTCATTTAATAATTTTAAAATACTCTATGAAGTCTTAATATACATGAAATATTGTGAATAGGTGATTATTTACTTTTAAAAGTGTACAGAAAATCATTCATCCCATTTGGGAGGGAAATTCAGATCCTCTCAAAATTTCTGTAGCCACTACGGGGCATTCAGTCTTATCTCATGATCATCTCTGGCTGTGGATTATGTTTGTGTGACACTCTCAATTTCACTTATTTTTCTCATCTTGTATCTTTTTGTGACTCTTCCCTTTGATGGTTGTAATAGGTAAAATAACTCTGGTTACTTGTATAAAGAAATTTGATAAAGGAAAATTTATTGCAGTATCGCCTTTAATAACAAAACACCTGGAAAACATTTAAAAGTTCATTGTTAGGAGAATGTATAAATATATACCTATGTTGTGAACTCCTGTACCATATTAAAAATAAGTGAATCTCAGAAACATAATATTGATCAGGTAAATCACAGGAGAACAAGAGCACTATATATATATTTGGAATTTAAAATTATGTGCATATGAGGTTTGAAAGTTTAAAGTACTAAAAATGTAATCTGTCTGTCTTTAATTCAGGGAATTTTGAATACTAATATTGGAACAGCATTTAGCCCTGTGGGGCAGGAAGAAAGTTAGATTGGATAGAGGCATAGAAGGTTGAGGTAGGGGCAGTTTTCAGTAATAAGAGTATGATGATCAGTGCCTTCCACTGAGTAGCAAACCCATATAAATCCTTCTACTTGTTTTAATTATCTTTCATTTTCTTTTTTGAGGGTTATTTTTCAAGTATTTTGTAGAATGACTCTTTTTTTTTGATAACATGGAATATTTGGTTGCAGAAGCATAGTTGTACTATCATTGTTTTATATTTCCTTCCCTTGGGAGGGTCTCACACCCCATGAGGAAGTCAAGTAACACCAGTGCTTTAGGCAGCACTGGGGGAGCACTTAATTACAGTTCAAAATACTTTTAAGTTTCTTTCCACACACATATTTATAGAAACAAACTCTGCAAGCATAATCCGTAACATTTAGTTATTTTAGCATACTGAATTTTCATGTGATTTTAAAAATATTTTCTAATGTTTCTCTAGGAAATTTGTATATTTCTTTTGTAAGGGATAGTGCAAATTAGCCCATCCCATTGATTAGATTTCAAAGTAGTTCTTAAGGATTCTTAAATCTTCATAATTCTTCATAAATACAGTAAAATTTCAACTGTCCCAAATATATGGATTGCTCTGAAGAATTTAATTTAGGAAAATTGTTATTGTATCTGGAGGCTCTTTTTCCTAGAGTCTTTAGAATTTTATTGCTATAGTCTCAGTTTCTCACTTTTTTGTTTTGTTTTGCTTTAAGCTAGGATCTCACTAAATTCCTTCAGCCTCAAGCATGCATCAGCCTCCTGGATGGTGGAGATTACTGTATAGGTGTGCACCATAGTCCTTCACTTTTGATAAGCAAAGTAATAAACAGTAATAGTCAAACTAAAAAGCAAAATCATTTACATCTGGAAAAAGCATGAACATTTCCATAAACAGGAGTTAGATTTGCTTGAAGAAACTTGAGACTATTTAGTTGATCAATAAGTATATGATGAGCTGTGTTAGATTCTGGGAACACAGTAGAGTGCAAGACAAATTATAGCTCTTCTGGAGCTTGCAGTCAACTGGTGTAAGCAGTATACAATGTGACTCATCTATAGTTATGCAGAAAGATTTCTAGTTATGAGGAGTTCCTTCTGTTGCTTTTGTAATGCTATTTGTTAATTATTGTATCAGTGTATTTTCATTTTAAATGATAAGCAGTATTATTAATCCAAAAAATTATTTTTGGTATTGACCCAAATTTTCCCTTCTTGACTTACAAATATTAGTCTTTGTTTTGCCTTTAACAGCATTGGCATAAATCTACTGCAGCAACTTCTGCCCTTCCTTCCCTTTTGTGGATGGCTCTTGAGGGAGCATCTTTCAAATAGGTTGAAAAAACTATTATGTGGCTGTAAGGCTTCTCTGGACAGAACAATGTGGTTCCTTTCATCATTTCTTCCCTGACATGGTTTTTAAATCATATACCATCCTGATTGCTTTCCCCAGATGCTTTCTACTTTGTCACCCTTTGTTGTTAAAAATAAATTACTCCCAATTTCCTGCTTTCAATAGAGTGGAGTGAACATAATTGACTCTTTGATGTGTGAGGGTCTGGTTTGGTCTAAAAGCAATTACACTGACCTTGAATTCTACTGTACTGTAAATATCATTATAGAAAAAGTAGGAGCTCAGATTTTCTGAAAATGAGTTTATTTTCTTCATTTATTTCTTGATAGTGAAGTGTACTTTATAAGGTAACAAATATAAAAAATGAAACATGATTCATTTTGAAATTCATCATGTAGATAATCATTTTTCTCCAGTAGACTATGAACTTCCTGAGACCAAGGATTATGTTTTATTCATTTTAAAAATCTTTATACTTAGCACAGTCACACACACACACACACACACACACACACACACACACAGAGTGACTATTTGGTGACCAATTAATGTCTAATTCATAAGAAATTAAAATTTTATAAATGAAATGAATTCCAGTTTTTAGAATATATTGAATAATCAGTAATATAGAACTGGACCTAACTGTTATCCTAATTTAAAAATGATATTCACAAAGGAAAATACTGGTATGTTGGATGGGTAGTTATTTTAACTCTAAATGAGAAAAACTCCAAATAGCAATGGCACAAAATATAAGAACGTGAGTATATACTTTGGAAACCGAGGGAAACTGATTCTGGGTATATTCAGCTAGCTCAACGTTATCAACAAGTTACCCAGGCTCTTTCTGTTTTAACTTTGCCTTTCTTAGCGTGTTAACTTTTTGGTCTTGTGCTTATTGCCTTGTGGTCACAAAGTGCTTGTCCTAGCTCCAGATAACCAAACTGGGTCTAGAGACATGAGCTCATAGGGATAGCCTCAGCTCTGAAAGTAAGTTTTTTCTCTCGGAGATGTATGTCTTTAGAAGTCTCCCAACAGTATTTTGCCTGTATCTCACTGACCAAAGTTGGGTCTTGTGGCTGTTGCTAAGACAGGCAAGGGAGGTCTAGGGAATACTGCTGATGCAACAACAGTTTATGCCGGAAGTAGAAAAGAGAGGCATATTACATAAAAGAGGGCAAGACCTTTACTATTTTATTAATAAATTCAAGAAAATCAAATTTTAAGAACTTTGAGAAGTATCATTGGTGATACTGGGATATGCAATTATATAACTTATTGAAACAGATGAATCATCAGCTCCCGAATCACCTTTGGAAGTACTGGTTAACCTGATTATCTTTTCTAGCTTTCATAAATCAAACAAGGCTGTGCTTTTATTGCAAAGTTGTTTGTATTTTATTTTTTTGTCCCTTGTAGGAGTCCTATCTAAAGAAGAGGAGCTACACTATGGAAATTGTACCATCAGCTTCTCTGGACACATTTCCTTCAGAAAACGAGAACTTTCTATGTGATCTTATGGACACAGCTGTTACGAAGAAACCGTGTTCTTTAGAAATCGCAAGGGCACCTTCCCCAAGAGCTGGTAATACTCCTTATTCACATTTGGACCAATTCAATCTCCATGTATAAGTGAAGATGCATATTGATTTCCCCATATATTGTCATCATGAAGTGTTCCAATATAGACTCAGGCACAATTTTGCATTTTAAGTAAGTATAGCTAAGTCAGGATTTTGATGTGAAATCTCTTAACTGGTAAAAATGCTTCATCAGGATGATTCTGTCTTGAAGAAGACACTTTGAAATCTTTTAATCATGGAAAACCAATTAGGTCAGATAGCAGTTAGGATTTTCCTAGTTGAATCAGTAGCAAAAGTCTTTTTATATGGTTTTAGCATCCAGCTATTTCCGTTACTGGAGTGCAGTTTGTTACTTAAAATATTTCATGTCTTTCATGGCATTTTGAGATCCATTATTCTACTTATTCACATTAAAATTTCTGATCAAGATAGGACAAATATTACTTCCATTTTGTTGCCTTAGAAATTGCAACTGTGCCTTAAAATCAGTGATTAGAGGGGCCTGTGTTTGAACATGGATTTCTTTCTTTCACCAATACCTTTAAAGATAAATACAGCATAGTTATGTGATTAAGAAAAGTTTCAGTGGATGGTCAGTATATTTAATGCTACAAGAGTTGTAGGACAAGTTTGGAAGAGAGGCTTTGCTTGTTTTGGGTTTTTTTTTTTTTTTTTGCTATCCAGTTTATGTTTGCTTGCTTACTTTGAAACAGTAAATTTCCCAAGTGGTATGACAGAACCACTTTTGGAAGCAAATAGTGAGACTCTGGGAAATGGGAAAGAAGGAGATGGGAGTGAGAATACATTTAACTTTTTCAAGTTTAAGAGAGGTGTGATAGTAGCTTAAGAGGAAAGTAGGTAAGAGAGAGAACTGGCAAATTTATTTTAGGATAAGTAAAACTTGGTCAAATTTAAGGTTAGGGGAATTAATCTGTGTGGCAAGATGTTGATGATAAAAAAAGAAAAACAGAATGAGTAGAAGCTATGACTGAGCTAATGTAGGAAAAGCATAGAAATTGCTGAGAGACAGTGGGAGGGTCATCATTGTTGTAAACATAAAGAAATCCTGAAATATATCCTTACAAATGGATTCTATTTATAAATAATACAAAAGAGACAAGAAAACTGAAGGTATGGAGGAGTGCAGCATATTCTTTCTCCCCTTAGAGATTCTGACATTTAGATAAAAGTAGGCAAGGAAATTAAAGATTTACATCTGTAATTACAGAAAACATTCTGTAATTTTAGGTTATCTGTGTTAAATGGCACGGCTTAGGCTTACACAGTGGGACTCTACACAGCAAGTGTATTCAGAAGCTTTCTGAAGAAAAGACAGACAAACACAGACACACACAGACACACACAGACACACACACACAAGCACAGACACAGACTTGGAAAGAATGATCAGGTATTAAGGAGAACTGAGTTTTGAATTGAATTGTTACCTCTCTCTCACCAAAAGAGAGAGAGAGAGAGAGAGAGAGAGAGAGGGAGAGAGAGAGAGAGAAATTTTGGCATCGTAACCCCAATACCTCAGAATGTGACCTTTTTTGCAGAATTTGAATACAGAGTCTTTATAGAGGTAATCAAATTAAAACCAGCCACTGAATAGGTCCTAATGCAAGATAACTGTTCTTATAAGAGGGAAATGTAGTGAAAGACATTCAGAGAGAGAGGACAGTGGGAGACCATGGCCATCTACAAGCCAGCGCAGAAGTCTGGAGCAAATTCTTCCTTCACAGCCCTAAAAGGGAACCAATCCTTGTGGCACCTCAATTTGGGACATCTGGCTTGAAGAACAAGGATAGATTTGTGTCCTAACTGTTGCCATGCAGTTAGTAGTACCTTGTTACAGCAGCCCTAGGAAAGTAGTATAGGGACTATAACTGAGCAGAGCTCAGTGCATAGGAGAGAGAAGGGCAAGTGAGGATGCATGGGCCTGTGGGTGCACCCCAGACGCTGCCTGGCTTGTGCCTAACCTTGCCATTCAGAGATGTATGGTGTGTATCTGATCAGAAAATCACAGTTAGCTATGCATGCTAGTTCCCTTTCTGTGACTGATTCTTTTTTTAAAATTTTATTTAAAGAGAAAAA
>PVJX010025140.1:0-27264 GCA_004027295.1 Dolichotis patagonum | reverse complement strand
TTTCAGTCTATGAGTGTCCTTTTGGGTTAGATGGGTTTCTTGTAGACAGCATATGGTTGGATGTTGTTTCTTGATCCATTCTGCCAGTCTGTTTCTTTTGATTGGTGAGTTGAGGCCATTTACATTAATGGTTGTAACTGTTATATATTGGTTTATTATTGACATGGTATTTTTCTGCTGTTGTATCTTTAGCTTTCGATTCTGTTTAATTGTCTGCCTTGCTTGGTGGTTTTCTCCCGTGTGTATCTAGAATGTCTTTCAGTATTCTTTGTAGGCTTTGTTTGGTGTTCATGAAGATCTTCACTTGTTCTTTGTCATGGAAGTATCTTATTTCTCCAGCCATTTTGAAGGACAGTTTTGCAGGGTATGTCAGTCTGGGTTCATTCTATGGTGCATTTTGAGGCTGATATTCCTTGATTTTGTGGTCTAATCATCTATTTAGAGAGCAGGGTATTTAATTCCCCTGCTATGTTTATATGCATTTCTGTTTGTCCTTTTATGTAAAGTAGCATCTACTTTATGAAATCAGAGTAATAAAGATATATATATTATATATAAAAACTTTGCTTTTGATGAATTGTTCCATTTATGAATCTGCACTGATCTTTTTCATCTCATCTGACTATTTATTTTATTTTTTATTTTTTTAAATTTTATTTAAAGAAAAAAAGGAATAAAAGGTAGCAACAATATAGAACTCTAAGGAAAAAAGGAAAAGAACAACAACAACAAAGATAAGAAATTATTACTTGACAAATTACATATGACTTCTAGGAAATAGTTGTTCAAATACAAAGTTAAAACATGCAAAGTAAACATTCAAACAGTGAGACTGTTAACAGTTCTGCTCCATGATCTGTCAAAAGCAGCACTATGGTCATCCATCTTACCCACTCAGATATACATGCAATTATATCAAAAGGGTAAAATTAAACAAATCAAAACAGAACAAAGTGGGTCATAAGAAATCAGTGTAAGAGACATAAATTTCAAAGCTAGACAATCGGAGATATTCACTCTCTATCATATTGACTCTTGTTTTCTTCCAAATAGTTGTCCATATTGTCACATACAGGGAATTTACATGAAACAACATAGTATGGAATTGATCTGAGCAGGATGAGGAAGGCATTTCAGGTCTTGAAGACCTGACAATAGGCAAGCCAAGAATGGCTGTCATAGTGTCTCTCATTCTCTTCAAAACAGCTGTCTATACCTCCATGTGTGTTGAAATTAAACAAAACAAAACAAAACAAGCTAAAATCACTTTGAACAAAAGAATGATAATTTTGCTGGATTACACATCATGACATTATGGAATCAGCACTGTTAGTGTCTCTTTTTCTTCAAAGTAGTTGTTCATTTCAACATGTTATATAGTTGGTTCTCATAAACTGTTTATAAGCTCTACACATGCATGACTCTCTATGTGTATATCTATCATTTCTGTATTAGAGGCAAAAACAAAACAAAGCAAGACAAAACAAAACAATTCCTAGAAAAGCATGAAGCAAAAGTCATATAAAACCACAATACAACGTGATATACAATGTTTACCATGGTGTCTCAGCAGAGTATAACAACATTAATAAAAACAAAGCATTGGAGATATTATACGACCTCAAAAGCAAGTAATAATCAAACCAGAGTGGGTATCTTAGTGAATCTTGTCATCTTCAGTGCAGTTGCCTATACTCTTAGACATGATGCTATCAATCATAACAGATTTAAATAAAATCAGTCAATACAAAACAGCAATCTAACAAACCAGATTCAAATAAGATCAGGCATAATAGGACAGTATAAGTTATACAGGGCTTCAGATTAAGTTGATAGGAAATTAAGGATGATTACCATAATATGTCCTCTTATTTTTGGAATAGCTTACCGTGTCCTCAAGTCTAGTGTAAGTAGACAAACTGAAATAGCATATAATGCATCTAAGCAGAGTGATGAGAATAATGTAGATTTTAAATCTTGTTACCCAATTAACAATATCCTCTGCCTTACTTTTTTAGATAATTCCTCCCCTTTCACACCCATAGGGTGCACTGCTTATTTAGAGTCCCACTGCCTCCCTATATAGAGCCTCTCAATGGTCCCTATCTCCTGATCTACTCTGCCTGTGTTTCTCTCTGTTAATATTTCAAGGCCATCTATACTAGAGATTATAGCCAATCTTCTCTGCCTTATTTCTGCTATTCTGTTTTTCTGCCATTGGTTGTTTATTTTTCTGTTCCACTCCACTGTCTGCCCCATTCACTGAGGCCTCTCTGCCACTGTTCCTGAAATGCTTGTATTCTTTTTCTTTCTCTCTAAAATGTCCTTCAGTATTTTTTGTAGGGTTGGATTGGTGGTCACAAATTCTCTCAGTTCCTCTTTGTCATGGAAGCATCTTGCTTCTCCATTAATTTCTAGAGAGGTTTGCAGGATACACCAATCTTGACTGGAGGTTGTTCTCCTTCAGCGCTTGAATTACCTCACTCCAAGCTCTTCTTGACTTGATGGTCTGTGTCGAGAAGTCTGCCAAGATTTTGATGGGTTTTCCTTTATAGGTGATCTGTTTCCTTTCTCTGATGGCTTTTAATATTCTGTTGTTATATTGAATTTCTGGGATCTTGATTATTATGTGTCTAGGTGTAGCTCTGTTTTGGTTGTAGGTGGCTGGAGTTCTGTATGCTTCATACATCTGCATATCATTTCCTTTTTCTATGTTTGGGAAGTTTTCCCTAATAATTTCTGTGAATAGCCTTTGCAATTCCTCTTTTTGACTCCTGCTTCTTCATTCATATGCTTTATTCTTATGTTATCCTCTTGTCGTCCTCTAGCCTTCCAATTGTTACTGCCTGCTCCCTTGTTGTTTTTAAGATATCTTCCCTTTCATGATCACACATTGCAAGCCTGTGTTCAATGTTTGATAGTCTATCTTTAGTTTCTTTCAAGCAGTTTTGCCAACTTTCTATGGAGTCTTTAGTTTCCTGGTAATCTCTTTGAATCTGCTTCATGAATTCTAGGTTTGCTTTATATTCTTCAGTAAACATTTTTCTCCATTTGTGTTCCTCCATTCTTCTGTCTGTGTCTTCTTGAGAGGTGCCCAGCCTTTCTTTTATTAATCTACTTATCTCTTGTTTAATTTGAATTAATATGTCAGGTTTGATCTCATTTACAAGATCCCAAAGGTATCTCTTTATGTCCACTGATGCTGTGTTTGATGTTGCATGTTTGCTGCCCTCAATCTCCTTTGTATTTACTTCTCCTGGATCAATACTACCAGGGTTGGGGGCTGGGGTTTTTTCCTTATTTCTCTATCTTGTCATGTTTTTGGTTCCTTCCATACAAGTGTATAGTGCCATTCCCATCCCTTTTCTTGTTGGTTAAAGTTCCTCTAGATGCGCAAGCTAGGAGCTTCTGCCCTCTTCAGTCAGCTATCAGAGATTAAAGTTCAAGCATGGGCAGTGTGGGCTGGCTCCTCCCCTCTGGGCCAGTCAAACTTTGCGGGCCTTCACTGCATCAGTGTGTGCCATGCTCAGGGAATTATTTTGTAGCAACCCACTGGTTCCTGGCCAGGGGCACAGCCCAGTCCAAGCACATCCCACCAATCTGCTCTGCGAGGGAAGCAACCAACTGAAGCCACTTCTTTATGGAGTTAGAGCTGTCCTGCCCAAATCCAACATGTAGCCCAGTTGTTTGCCCCTTTCATGTTGGAGGGTCTTATTCCTATCACACCACATGTTGATGCCGGTCCTTGAGAACTACTGGGCTCCCTGACCACTGACCTCAGCTGCAGCTGCAGTGAATTCACTGTGCCTCTGGGTGGGTCGCATGCAGGGCTGGTTCTGGGTGAGCCACATGGAGGGCTGTTCAGCACCATGCTCTGGCCACTCAAGCCAGTCACGTCAGCATGGTTCAGTGGATCAGGTCAGTCTCCGGCAGGAATTCAGGCAGCTCGGTGCAGTACTTGCTGATCTTAGCTTCTCTAATGGTAGACCCAGGAACTCATATTTGAGCAGTTTTTTTCACTTAGTTTCTTCCTGAGTTGAGAGAGTCCATATCCCTCTGTTTGCATCTCTCCAGGGTGTTCTATTCTGGCATTTGAGCTGTCTCTCTCAGAGAGGATCTCTCTCCTGCTACCTACCAGTCCACCATCTTTGGAAACTCCCTATTTTTTTAAATAAAAGCAAAACAAAAAGTGAAAAGATACAAAAAAGTAGAGAATTAACACTAGTTAATATATTACATATTGTTGTGCAGGAAGTTGTTTTTCACGTTACAAAACCTAGGCACAAAACTGATCAAACAGTGACAGCACAACATGTTCTTTTTGATGAACAGAGATTAGCAGTATAGTTATCTATCTAGCATACATAGACATACATAACTTTGTATGTGTTTACCAACATATATATAATCTTTTCCTTTCTTCCTTTTTTCCTTTCTCCTATCCTAGTTATTCTGTCCTTTTGAGCCTTTTTTTCCCTTTCATTATTACAATATCTATTGTATATTTAGGATCTTATTACTCCTCCAGACTTTTATTTCTTATTATCTTTTAAACTGGGGAGGCAATACATTTAAAAATGTGAATTTCATTTATTTCACTCATGAGTATGGTTTCAAGTTGCCTCCATTTACCTACAATAGTCTCAAGATTATCCTTTTTTATAGCTGAGCAACATTCCAGTGTATAAAAATACCATATTCTTTTTATCCCATTTTAATTTGTATTTGAAAATTACACTGTTCTGCCTGCTGTGTGAATGACTTGACCCATGCTGGGAGCCAGGGGGAGGCAGAGCAGAGTGAACCCAGCTCTGGGTGTTAAGGCCCTGGCTAAGGTCCTGCTTTACCCTCACTTTTGGTGCTCTCGCTGCTCCTTTTATTCCCAGCTACAACCACTAAATTGAATCGTGCTGATGGAGCTGTAGCTCATCAGAGCTGAAAGGAGCCATCTGTAGGCAAATATGACCAGAAAACAATGGAGAAGTGTGACAAAATCAGGCAAGCTCAGGAACAATCTGTTTCAGAAAATTTCTCATATGGTCTTGGAGAAAGTCAATTTCACACAAATCCATCTTGAAATAGAGAAGACTTGTTGAGAAAGTGCTAAAGCTTAGGCAACAAACCTAAATGAAGAAAATCAAACATTGACAAGAATCAGCATGTTACACCTGGCCAAGCAGGGACCAGATGCAATAACAGAGGAGAGAAGCACTGATGCTGAAGATGCCACTTCAGACACAGCCAGAGCTACAGAGACCTGTGTCTCAGCAGTGGCAGAAGCATACCAATGAACTTCAAGTTCAAATGGCATCTGCAGGAGAAAAAGAAGATATTTGCCACTGAGCTGCAAAATCTTAAGAGCAAACCTGTGGAAGTAACTGAAGAAGTAAATAACTTTAAATAAGAAAAGGCTGTTTTATATACAGATGTTGCTGCACAGAGAAAAGTCTTAGAAAAATGCAGTCAAGTTTCCAAGTTGGCAGTTGAAGAATAGGAGGAGATGCAAGGAAACCTGGAGCAGGAGAAGGACCTTCCAAACAAAGCAGAGTCATTTGCCTAAGAGATGTTCCTAGAGCAAAATGAATTAAAGTGTGAAAGCCGCCTTCTGCTACAGAGCACTGTCCCTGACCAGCAGATTTTGAAAGCTTTAGGTGAAAATGCAAACCACATCTCACGACTTGAAGAGAGAATTCAGCACCAGCCACAGGTCAAAGGGTTGGAGGGACAACTGGAAAATGAAACACCGCACAAAGAGACACACAACCTCAAACAGCAGCTTGTGCTTCTAGAAGAAGGAAAGAATGAACTGGAATTGAAATACCAGAATTCCGAAGAAAAGGCCAGAAATTTAAAGCATTCTGGTAAAAGTCGGGACCCATGTCTTATTCTTCATCTGTTAAAGCCAAGGACAAAGCATTGGATATAATCAGTACTGAACGCCAGGGGAAAATACCAAGATTGGTTTTTAATTTTTTTCCTTTTCAACTACACTCAGACACTCAGTAGAATAACCTCTGTCATCAAGTGGTTCACAAATCTTTAGACTTTCTTTTTGGATGTAGAGGTGCAGGATTCAGATGTAGAGATACCATTAGCATGGAAAATCAAAAATGTCATCATTTCTCAGGGCTTTTGAGGTGAATGTTCTTTAAATGCTACTTCATTTTGTTCACCTCTGTGTACTTTCTAAACAAATAATTTTTTATAATACCTTCAACTTTGGTGTTCATACTCCTTCTTTGCTATCCAATTAAATGCATTAAATAGTACTTTCTATGCTATACCTAACAATGAAATATACAATATATATCTTAAAAGGAAAGAATTCTAAAACGTGGAGAGAGCAACAGAGGATGCTTATATCAAAGGATGTACTCATTCAGTGCTAGAAGGTGCACCAGGAATGTGTGAGCTGGATTACTACACAGGCATAAGGATAAGTCTCAGTTAGAAGGTCAGTAATTTAAAGAGACAGGTACGTTGCCTTTTTAATAGCACCAATATTCACTGCAGATGTTTTTGGTTAATTTTGTACTAGAATTTTAAACTGTTTGAAACCATGTAGTGCTCTTTTCCTTTTTCAGATGTTCAATCCTCATTCACAATGAAAATTGATTGCAATTTGTTGGGGTCTGTACCTAGACCCCCAAGTCCACAAATGGGCGCATGGCCAAAGCTCAAAATAATGAGACACACACACATGATCTTTAGGGATGCAGGATGATTGAAATCTTTGCAGAGCTCATAACACTGTCAACTGGCTAGCCAACTGGCTAGCCAACTGGCACTGCTCAGCCGATGTTTAATCAAAACAAATAAGAAGTTGAGTGGACAATGGAGGAAACCAGAACAGGATCTTGGGAGGGGTTTAAGGAAAACTATCCCCATAAAGTCTCTAGGTGGCCTCAGCTGTGGCCTATCTTGCCTCCTATGGTGCCTTCTCATTCTGAGTTCACTCATGAATGGGCCAAAGCACAGCCCTTCATGTGTATTCAGCTTCAACATTCTCAACACATCCCTCTTTTTTGTTTTGTTGTGACACAGGATGGGTGTCCAGCTGAAGCTGGAGGAGCTGTTATGAGAACTCCTACAATTTAAACTCCCCATAGTCCATCAATTTATAAAACTAGTCAGTTACCAGCTTAGCCAGCCATTGTCAGAGGATGTTAGTGATCCAAGCTTTCCCTACAGCCAACATTTTACATGATTTTATATCTCCAGAGGCCATATTTTTCTGCAGGATATTCAAGATCAAGATAAGGTGAGATCTTCATTAAATACAGTTTCTTGCTTCCTATCAAGGTCAGTTAGGTCTCCTCAGGAGTTATCTTAGAATAATGCATAGCACCTCTTCGCTCTTGTGTCAGTGTCAGCCATCTTGATGAGGCACGGCAATTGCTTGGCCAAGTTGCTTTCTGTGAAAGTTTGGGAGATTTTTCTCCTGGTGAATCTCCTTAGGCACACCTTACATCAAAGATCACTTTCCTCTATGGTCTCATAATCTTCTTGATCAGAAGACCAGGGACTCACTGAGTATCTTAGGATAACACAAGCATTGGTTCTTTTATGTCCTGCCTCCACACTGACCTTGAAGCCCTGGGCCCAAAACATGGGCTATCCATCCATCTCTGTACTGTTTTGGTCTTTAAATCAGAAGATTGATAACAATACAGTATGTTTGAGGCAGCAAACTTAACATTACTATCTTATCTAAACATGAAGCACTTTAGAATATTAAAGGAAACCTATTTTCTGCTATCCATGGATATTGTAGCATTTGAATACCTATAGTGTTAACAGTTACATATTTTACATAGTAAATCAGAAATCAAAATCATATATATTATTGTATCATGACAATCATGACATTCTTACAGTAATCTGAATTTCCATTTTGACATAAAATATCCTTTCTAATCAATCATCCTTATTGAATACAGAAGAAGTTCCAATCCAACTTATTGACCTATAGTGGAATGTGAATCTCACAAGTCTTTGGTACCAACAGAGATATGAACATGAAACAGAAGTATATTAAACTATTTAACAACCTGGGAGACCTATTCATCCAGAATCATAAATATATCCAACACATCATATGTCATAGCCATATAAATTTTTGCACAGGGATTTTAAAACCAAAAACTTATTTTATAATTTCTTTTGTTTAATGACCACTGTGAATGTATAACAATAATATATTTTATAACTTTTAGTTGCAGTGTCTCTTACAAGGTCATGGAGATTATTGGAGTCTCCAATCAATAAACAAGAACTAAAATGTTACCAGGAAGCTGCCTTCTTAGTTATCAATCAGAACCCTGTCCATCAATCACAACTTTTGGGACCTTGTAATTATCCTAATAATATTTTCCCCTTCTAAATAATGAGACTTTCAAATTCATGAAGAATAACATATTACACTTAAATATGCAATCTTTGTGTCATTTGGATCAGCAACCAAGGTGAAAGCATGATTTGTAAATTCACAACATAAATGAATTTTTGATCAAATAACCAAAAATGGAAAAAGAAATTATTGAGTTCAAAATAAAAGAGCTTTTCACAGAGCAGACAAATTGACAAATGTAGACAGATGATCTGTACAGATTCAAACAAACACACAGCTTTTCAGGGTCTATGACAATTCTTTAAGTTTCCCAGGGGCTGTTGATGTACTCATACCCTGTCCCTTTGCTACACCAGCTCACCTCCTACACCCTGTGCTTTCAGGGCATTTCCAGGTGTGCCATGCCACTTGAGCACTCTTATATGGGCACTTGTGCTTTTTGCTCCACACATGTGAACTGTCACTAGTTCAGAAACTCCTAACAACTGCTCACACACACAGATTGGGCAAATAGGCAACAGATAAATGGACAGACTGACAAACATCTTACAAAATCACAGTGCATTCAAACATATCCTTAACCAAACCAAATTACAATAACTCCTTGAAAATTTAGAATTTACAACTAAAAGTCAGCCGGTTGGATTTCTTATAGGCTAATTAGCAGAGATCTCATATAAAAGGATCCAAGGCAACCAGGCTTGATTCAGGGAGAGGCAAAAGTGTGGAGCTGGGTTGAGCAGCCTGCAGTGCCAATTCATTCTGTTCGGGGTGCACACAATGAGCAGGAATACACATGAGACCTGTAGGGGATAAAACGGAGCTATACCCTCTTCCCCAGATCAGCAGGGGTGCCATTCCCTCCAAGCCAGGCTCTGTGGGCTTTTTATAAAATACAACAGGCTTTGGCAGAGGTTCTTCCAGGTGCAAATGTATTTGAATCTGTGAAGAAGAAAGCCATGTTTGGAAACACAAATGATTTAAAGTAAATAGCACCAGGGATAGAAGTAACTTGTGCAGGGAGTGTATTCTTCCCCTTTCATTGTTTAAAAAGAAGAGTTTTGAGTTTTTGATGATCTTGTTCAAAGATAGCTTGACCAGTGGGATTATAGGGGATCTAGTTACATGATGAATCTACCATATGGAACAAAAGGAAGCAAAAGCCTGTGAGGTATAACCTGGACTACTGTCAGTTTTATGGGAGGAAGATAGACCCATGACTGCAAATGCAGCCAGGAAATGTTGAATTACAAGTTGAGTAGATTCTCCACCAGTGGTGAAGCCCAAATGAAGCCAGAAAAGGTATCAATAGAAATCTTAAGAAATGAAAAAGGTTTTATGGAAGAACAATGTGTGACATATGTTTACCAAAAGTCATTGGAGCAGAGTCCACAAGGGTTGACAGCATCAAAAGGAAAAGAGTGAGGCATGGCAGTGCAATGTGAACAGGCAGAAGTAATAGCTTTAGCTTCAGAAAGTGTAGCATGAAGCAGTTTATGCAAGGGATGAGCAGATTGGTGAAAAAAGGCGTGGCTTTCTTTAGCAGTAACAAAATTAGGGTAAAGAATATGCAGTGCTTGATCAGCAATAGCATTACCTTGTAAAAAGTCGGGCAGGGGTTGATGACTATGAATATATAAGAGAAAAATAGGAGCATGATGAGGGCAAAGAAGAGCCTGTAAATGTAAAAAAAAAGACACCTTAAATGTGAATCTATTGCCATAGGAGAGATAACAGCAGAAGATAAATGTAGAACATTATGTACATATAAAGAGTCAGTAACTAAGTTAAGGGCTTGGGATGAAAAAACTTGCAAAGCAAGGATAATAGTGGATAGCTCATTATGTTGAGTAGAGATTCACAGTAGAAAATACAGGTGTCTCCAAGTACTATCAAAAAAGTATGTTACATCTCCATGATGCAGGGGATCCATCAATGAAGACAATTAAATCAGTTCCAAGGAGCATAAGTGCTCAAGTACATCCTCAAGAGTAAGAGAGGAAAAAACCATTGACAACAGGACATAAAGTATTGCCAAGGCAAGTGGGGTAAATTTATTCATTCAACAATAAATACCTTGCGGTTCTGGGTGGCAGCAGGAGCCCCTGTGGGCAAAGGGGCTGAATGAAAACTGAGTAAGAAGAGAGGGCAGTCCTTCACTCAATCCACCACAACTGTGGTGAGTGTGCTATAAAGGACCTGCTTTAGACAAGGAGAGTCAGAGATCACGTTTGACCCAAATGCTTTAGACAAGGAGAGCAGGATCTGTGTGACCCCATAAAGCATTGAATAGAGGAGATCATTGTTGAGTGGTCAAAGGAAAATAGGGCCTTGACCCATTAAGGTGACCTAGAAATTGCTGTAATTTCTAGGAAATTGCTGGAAAGTATAGCTAGAAAGGGAAGTGAAAGGTAGGTAAGGCAGGAATTGAAGAAGAACAAAGAAGTTGATTACCCAAATAAGAAAATGGTTCTGAGCATTGAACCTTTTCTGGGGAAATATGAAGCTCAAATTCTGCTAAAGAGGAAGAGAAATCATGGAGAATGAAGGGATTCAGAGAAAGACCAGCCACAAGAATGTCATCCACATAGTGATAAACCTGTAAATTAGGAAAGTGATTTCTAAAGGTAAGCATAAGCAGTATTAACGAAGTATTTACAGAGGGTTGGACTATTTAGCATACCTTGAGGGAACACACACCAATGGTATCTGTGTGTAGGCATGTGGTTGTTACAAACTGGAACAGTGACTGCAAAATGAGGGTGATCCTGTGAATGTAAACGAATAATGAAGGAACAGTCCTTTGAATCAACAATAAAGAGTTGAAATTCTCAAGAAATAAGGTTAGGATTAGGAAGACCACATTGCAAGGGGCCTATATTAATTTCCCAGAGGTCCTGCAATAACCTGATTTCTTTTGTATAGTGAAAATAAGTGTATTCCAAGGACTAGTAGTAGGCTCACTATGACCTGTAGTAAATTGTTCCTGAACTAAGGCCTCCACAACTAATAATTTATGTTTAGGTAAGGGCCAGTGTTTGACCCAAATTGAACTATCAGTTTTCCATTTGAGAGGTAGAGCATGAGGGCCAGTGGAGGCCCTTAGGGTAAATTTGTTTCCACATAAGTATAGAGTTGAGAAAGAACATCATGGACCCATATCACAAAGGGAATCTCCATAATATATGGGTGAATGGAGGCCTTTTTTTCCATTGTGAGTACAAGCTACAAGGGGTATCACTATGGAACACATTGTGAGAAGGTTCCCCAATGCCCCACAAGGGATGAACTGGTGAGAAAGATAAATGAGAAGGCCAGCGTGAGTGAGCAACATCAGCTCCAGTGTTTAGCAAGCCTGAAAAAGAAATATTGCCTATAGTTAAAGAGAGGCTTGGGCATTCATTTCCTAGGGGAATAGCAGCAGCCACCACAGTAGAACCAAATCCTGATTTCCATGAGTAACATCACAAGCTTTAGAGGAGACATAAGGCAAGACAATTAGTTGAACTGCAGATTCAGAAACATTTCACTGAATGGGTAGGCAACAATATTGAACAACAATATTCCAATATAATCAGCATCAATTACACCTGGAATCACCTGGAATCACCAAGATGCCTCTTTCTGATACATGTGAGCAGGGAAGAACTAGGCCAGTTGTCCCAGGAGGTAAGGGACCATGAAAAGTAGCAGCAACTTTATAAAAAGTACTAGGTATTTCCAAATTAACACATCCAACTAACAGTAAATCTATGCTGGAGCTCCCCTTGGTGGCATGAACGGATTGTTGGAAGGAAGTGACATGAAGGATGTTCCCTGTTGTTCCTGGGCTGGGAATGCACCTGCCATATAGTTTCCCAAAAATTGACCTTTTTTATGTTTATTTTTATTTTGAGGGTTGTAAGTTAAAATGCAGCCTGGAAAGATTTAAGTGAGCTTTTTCCAAAGGAACACTGCTCCACTGTTAGTGGGAGTGTAGACTGGTGTAACCACTATGGAAATCAGTATGCAGAATTCTCAGAAGATAGGATTGGAAGTTCCATTCAATCCAGCTATTCCCCTCCTGGGTATTTTCCCAGAAAAACTAAAAAGGTCATGTCACAGTGATATATGTGCACCCATGTTCATAGCAGCACAATTTGTAATAGCTAAATCTTGGAAACAACCAAAATGCCCATCAACCACAGAGTGGATGAAAAAGATGTGGTATTTTTATACAATGAAATATTACTCAGCTTTGTAAAAGGATTATCTTGAGGCCTTCATCGGGAAATGGAGGCAACTTGAGACTATCCTCCTAAGTGAAATAAATAAGAATCACATTTATAAATATCACATTGTGTCTCTAGTGTAAAAAATAGTAAGAAATGTAGGAGTAATAAACCCAAAATGTGTAATGTGCTATGGTAAAAAAGAGAGGAAAAGAAAATGCTCTAAAGGATATAACCTCATGTATGTTGAAAAGTGTAATATAGATGACCATATTAATAAGTTTTTGTTGGATTGTTGAGGAGAACTTTGTTGGAATATTGTTTGCAGTCCCACTGTCTGAATGTCAAGTTTGTAAGCTTTAATTTTGTAACTTGAGCAACTATTTCTAAGATGACAATATGTAATCTATCAACTAGTGATTTCTCACTGTTTATTTTTTTTGAAATTATGTATTATTTCTACCCCTTTTCTGTTTTTTCTCTTTAAATAAAATTTTTTAAAAAGAGACCTTTTTTCAACAAAAATGAAAAATAAAATTACAAACTTCAGAGTATATAGCTCAGTACTAGAATGATTTTATGTCATTAGCTTAGCCCTGTTTTAAAAGTACTGAATAGTATTTTTTTAATTGGAATATAGATGGCCAGGGATTTAGCTCCATGGCACAAGGGCTTGCCTGGCAAATGAAGAAGTCATAAGTTCAATCCCCAGTACCAAAACAAAAAATGAGGGGATATAAATTTTTTAAAACATCTGTTCTGCATATTTCATAATGTTAATGCAAATTTCATATAAAATAATTTTATATGATGTTCTCATAGTGAAAAACAAGAGTGTGGTAGGTGATAGTTTGTCTGACTACATTTGCTCTCTATGTCCATTCCTAGCTTTATGCTATCATGATTTACACAGTCATATTTCTCTTGCTACTAAAAAATATATATATAAACAGAATTAATGTGACCTTGCTTTGCACCATTCTCAGTTTATGGGGAGACCTCTGATGCATAATCCTGCCTCCACCTCCCCTGATGCAGGGATTAAGGAAATGCACCAGCCTTGAATTTTTATATCTTCAATGAGATGGGCACCATAACAAAATTTGAAGGTCTGAATTAAATCAATTTTAGCACTGGGGATTGAACTTATGTGTGCTTTATGACTGGACTATATCCCAACATATTAATATTTTATTTTTCTATAGGGTCTCATTCAGTCCTACTGACTAGACTCTAAATTGCAGCATTCCTTTGTCAGTCTTGCATGTAGTCAGGACTGCATTTGTCCATCTTTATGACTCAGGAGAATGTTTGATATTAACATGTGGACAGGTCAGTGTGTTCAGAGAATATTCCTGCCATTTTCAACTTGTGATCTCTGATCTGCATTACAAAATGCACTATGAAAATTGATGATAAGAAGCAGGAATGAGCTAGAGACAGCCAAACTGTCAAGCGTGTAAAAGCTGCACTATTCTGTGCGATGTAGTATATATTCTTACATGAGAAATTCACATTTTATAATAAAATATACATTGTTTTTGATGATATTACTAGCCACCTATGTGGTGGTTATGTAGGGGTCCTGAGCATAATTTAGTGAGGTAGACTTAAACTATAATGGTCACAAAATTAAGGATACTAACTGTTCCTTGCTTACTTTTTTGCCTTCACCATGGACTCATTAGAACATAACCAATTCTTAGGTCAGTCTGGAGATTCCTCAAAAAGCTGGGTTTGGAAGTCCCATTTGACCCAGCTATTCTGCTTCTAGGCATATTTCCAGAAGAACTGAAAACATCATACCACAGTGATATATGTGAACCCATGTTGATAGCAGCACAATTTGTAATAGCCAGATCTTGGAAACAACTTAAGTGACCATCAACTGAGGAATGGATTAAAAGTTGTGGTATTTTTCTACAATGGAGTACTATTCAGCTATAAAGAGTGATCACACTGAGATATTTATAAATAAATGGACATGACTTGAGACCATACTCATAAGCAAAATAAACCAAACACACCATATAGTCTCCCTAGTATGAGAGTTGGTAAGAGTATATAAGATTTTATAGTAATCATGATTCCCCATTTCATTGTTTTGAAGCCTTTCAATGTTTTCATTCATCAGTTGGAATGGTTTTAATCTGTTTTGTTTGACTTTATTATGCGTGATGGTATGAACAGTGGTTTTGAGGAAAACAAAACATTATGCGGTCATTGCTGATTTAATATCATCTTCCTTAGAAGTCCTACCATGCTTCTACTCTGCTATTACCTTCAGTTCTATCATGTTGTGTCTTATTGGGATTTTAATATATGTGATAGTATAAACAAAT
The DNA here is from genome assembly GCA_004027295.1 of Dolichotis patagonum. Classification (NCBI taxonomy): domain Eukaryota; kingdom Metazoa; phylum Chordata; class Mammalia; order Rodentia; family Caviidae; genus Dolichotis; species Dolichotis patagonum. The sequence goes on along the minus strand of PVJX010025140.1, from coordinate 12,361 downwards.
CTTTTTATTCAAAATGAGATATTATAGTAACCATAGATCATAGTTATTTGGTTCAGAGTGTCCTGTAATTCTTTCATTCTCTTGAATGGTTTTATACTATTGTGTTATGTTTGATATTATTGTATCTGAAACTATGCTCAACTATAGCAGAGAAAGAGACATTTTGACAGCTACTGTTAATATCTGGTTGTCTTGTTGTAAATTGTTGTATTGCTTATGTTGTTCTGTTCTGATCTGCTTTGTTCTGCCCTCTTTTGTTTTATTCTCTTTAAAATAAAAAAGTAATAAGAAGAATAAAAAAGTAATAAGTAATAAGTAAAAAAATAAGAAAAGTAATAAGAAAAAAGTAACAAGGAGTAATAAAACCCAAAATGCATAATTGCTACTGTAAAAGAGAGAGCAAAAAAAAGTGCTCTAAAGGATATAACTGCATTTATGTTTAAGTGTGGAAGATAGATGACCATACTACTTTTTTTGTTAGATTGTTGAGAAGAACTGTTAATATTCTCACTGTTTGAATATCTACTTTGTATGCTTTAATTTTGTAACTTGAACAACTATTTCCAAGGTGACAGTATGTAACTTATCAACTAGTGATTTCTTAGTGGTTTTTTTTCGTTGTTGTTGTTCTTTTCTTTTTTTCCTTTGGAATTCTGTATTGTTGCTACAATTTTTCCTGTTTTGTTTGGTTGGTTTTTTTTCTTTCTAAATAAATATTTTTAAAAAAAGAACATAACCAATTCTTATGGAGAGCAGTGTCCATTAAATTGTGGAAAATGTTTCAGTGTTTGAATAGTAAAAATGGTAAAAAACTAAGTCAGAAAATCAAAGTTATCATCACTCTCACTGATAGCTCAAGTCTCATGCTGTTGGTGGGACATATCATATACTCAGTAGTCAGAGAAAGGTCTTCAGGATTATAAGAAAAATGACATTCTATGCATTTATCTTTAAAACTGGCACATGTATTTGGCATTTCTGTCACAGACACAAAGCACCCCACAACTTCAGTGCTCAGATAGCGTAGCAAAAGGACCTGGTGAAAGAAAGTTGCTCACCTCATGGCAACCAGGAAGTAGAGATGCAAAATAGGAGGGGTGGGGACAAGAATGCATCCTTGCATGTCATGCACACAGTGAACTAGCTGAGTATATCCCACCTCCTCACAGCATGTTTAGCACAGAAGTCATTCATGGATGAGTCCACTGATGACTCTAGTGACCTCATAGTCCAGGCACCTCCTTAACTCACAGGATTTTGGCACACATGGTAAACCTTAATGTTGGTAAATTACACATTTGAATTATAAAAATAAGCAAAATTTATCACTTATCACAATATGGTTGATGAGTGTATTAATGAATTATATTTTCTTTCTTGCTGTTTTTTATTTCCCTGTGTTTGAAAGTAGTATTTACCAGAGACAGAATGGCATTTTCAGTATTGTGAAATAAAATAGAAGCAAATGTGTCACTATAATGAATTGGAAACCTGGCCTAGATCCCCAAACTCCCAAACAAGTGTCCGGTGAAGGCTTAAATAAATGAGATAAATGGTATGATTTTAGGGCTCCAAGAGGATCAAAACACTCTACAGAGTTCAGAGACACTGGTAGCTAATATAGGGGATGTCTCTCCATAGCCTTCACTTATTTAGAGGGTTAGAGTGGAAACTGAAGAAGTTGAACAGACCTTGCGAATGGTTCAATGACCTTTCCAAGTAACAAATTATGTTAATTTAGGAGAAATATCTTAGGAGAACTCCATGTTGCATTTCACTACAGGAGTGAAATGCCTGAAGCTACAGTCTTTATCTAGTTAATTGTAGTTGGAGCCAGGTGTCTTCAGCAATTATCTTATCTTGCCTGGGCCATACAGCAGCCCTGCATGTGTGTTCAATTTTCAATTTCAATGGCTCCCAACATATTCCTCTCTTTAGTTGTTGAAAGTGATGGGTAGTCATTTGAAGCTTGGAGAAGCTGTGTTAGGAGAACTTCCCCAATTTAAATCCTGTATAGTCCATCAGTCTATAATAATAATCAGTTACCTGTGTAGTGAACAATTGTCAGTAGGTGTTAGTGATTTGAGCCCTTTTTACAGCTAACATTTTACTATGGCATTGCATCATACTTTTTGAAGTTTTACTTTTCTACAGGAGGTTCAAGTCCAAGTACAGAGGAGACCTATATTAAATACAATCATTTTTTTGTTATCTAGCAAGGTCAGTTAGGTATCTTCAGGAATTGCCTTGGAACCATGAATAGCACCTTTTTGATCTACACTCAGTGTCACCAATAAGGAAGAGTCACGGCCATTGCTTGACCAAGTTGCTTTCTGTGAAAGCTTAGGATATTTTTTTCTCCTGTTGACTCTCCTTAGGCACACCATTCATCAAAGATTTTTTTCCTCTGGGGTCTTGTAATCTTCTTCATCAGAAGACCAGGGACTCACTGAGTGTCTATGAATCACACAAGCAGAGGTGCTTTTATATTCTGGGTCCTCACTGACTTTGAAGTGCTGGGGCCAAAATATTGACTATCCTGTTAGCACATCTGTCTTTCTACTTTTTGGTCTCTAGACCTCAGTTGTTGAACATCAAGAAGACTGATAACATTACAGTGTATCAGAGGCAGAGAGCTTAACATTACTATCTTAGCTAAAAATGAAACATCTTAGAATATTAAAAGAAAATTATCTTCTATTATTCATGGATATTTTAACATTTGAATACCTATAGCGTGTTAGCAATTACATATTTTACATAGTAAATCAGAAATCATATCCATATACAACATTATAGCATGACAATTGTGACATTTTTGTAACAATCCAATTTTTTGTTTGACATTAAATGTTCCATTTAGTCAAGCATTGCTATCTAATACATAAAAACTTTTATCTAATTTATTGACCTTTAGTGCAATGTGAATCTCATAAGTTTTCAGTACCAGCAGAGGTCTGAATATGAAGCAAAATTTTGTTACCACAAATAATCCCTGTTTTACATTTTGTAAAACTTGCATATCTGGAAGCATGAGTACATTAATATATCATGAGGTAAATGACCTCATAATCATTTGTCATAGCCATATGAAACCTTTGTATCCCAGCATTTTTAAATCAAAAACCTTATTATTTCTTTTGATGATGACTAATGTGAACATATTTACAATAGTATATTTTATCTAACTTTAGTTGGGGTGTATCCCATAAGGTTATGGAGATCATTGGAGCCTTCAATCAATAAACAAGAACTTGTTTAAAATGTTACTAGGCAGCTGCTTTTTTATCTATCAGTGGGATTCCTGTCCAATAATCCCAACTACAAGGATTTTCTTTACTCAGCTTAATAAAAAAATTTTTGATGATTTACAAAAACCCAATCTTAACATTTAACCCATTTATTATTAAGCAGTGAGAGACTCTCAACTCAATAGTAAACAAAAACATATATTACATTTATCTAACCAATCTTTGCCTCATTTGCACCAGCTAGAAACCCATCTGGTATTTGGACCAGGTAGAAGCATGGTTTGTAATTTTGTAACCCAAATAAACCTTTGATCAAATGATCCATAAATGCAAAACAAGGAAAAATGAAAAAATTTTTGAGCTCAAAATAAAAAGAAACAGCTGTTTACAGAGTGGACAAATGGACAAGCATGGACAGATGATCTGTACAGTATGGTACATAGGAACAAGCACACATTCTGTCAGGGTCTGTGAGAACTCTCCAAGCACCCAGGAGGCTATTTATTATACCCTTCATTGGACTAATTTGTTTTTTACATACAATCTGTATTTTGCAGGCTGGAATACACATTCATCTTCAGTATCCCATGCCCTCAGGGCATTTCTCAGGTGTTCCATACCATTTGGCCACTCCTATATGGACACTTGTGTTCTTGGCTCTACATGTGTGATTGATCACCAGCTCATTTGACTCCCAATAACTGCTTACAGATAGACTGCACAGACAACAGATACCCAGACAGGCTGACAAACATTTTACAAATCAGAGTGCACTCAAATATAATTTTAGCCAAATTGACTTACAATAATTTTTTGCAAATTTAGAATTTATAACTATAAATTGACTAGTCAAATTTGCTAAAGGTCAATTAGCAGAGATCTTGTATAAAAGGGTTTAGTAAAGATAAAATATTATCTATAATTAACATATATTTTTATATTTTATCTTAAGAATACTAGTAACTTTTGTGCTCCTTTTTTGTTAAACTTTTAGTTTGGTTATCTCTATATACTCATCACCTATATACTCTATATACTCATAGACCTTTGATTGTTTTTGGTTATCATCTCCTGGGCATCCTGGGTCAATTAAGATTGATTTTAGTTTCATTCTCTTCCATCAGTTGTGTAGTTTCTGAGGCATCACTGTCATAGGACTGAGTGCTTCTTGAGAAGGGATTGGACCCATGATACAGATTGTGTGCTCTGGAATCTGGATAGGCCATTTAGCATTTCCTGGAAGAACATAAGCATACACACATCCCCACATTAGCACTGAACTGGTTTATATTATTGTCCAGGATGAAGATCATTCCAATGGACTGTTTTTACCTTTTATTTGATTGCATTCTTTTTGCTGCAGGAGTTACACCTTCATTAGAATTTTAAAAATTTAAATAACATATACTGCCAAGTGAAACCTATTATGAGATAAACTCTCCCCTTTTTTTGAAATTTAAATTGTGAGCACATTTAACTATTTTTAGACCTGAAGATTATAAGGAATTTTTGTGGTAAGGTATAGGAAAAAAAACCCTGCTTGTATTTAGTCACTCTTGCTGTGGTGACATGCAGATTGTCCTCTTGTTCTGGCCTGGAGACCACACTATTGTTGGGGATCCAAGAGCAAGTGCAGTGCAAAATTTTTATGTATAAAGTGATGCAAAATAACCGGTGTGGCATGGGTGGCCCAGAGCTGTGTCCCAACTCTCTGGAAACCATGTCCCATATTTCTTGCCCTGGGCCCAGTGCTGCAGTGCTGCCAGCTGGGGCCAGCCATTGAAAGGCTTGACAGGCCCTGACAGAGTTTGCTTCTCAGCATAAGGGAGGCGGGGCTGCAACCCCAACTCCAGTGCACAGGTTCCTCCTCACCATGCCAGGCCCAGGCAAATTTCTCTTTGCCTTATACCATTTAAATGTACTTTTAAAGGCAAAAGTTGGGAATGGTTTTAGACACTGATGGCTAGCAATCAAATCTTGGGATGTCTCTCTTACCCATTTAAGACAGTCTCCACACCCTTGTGGCTGCTACTCGAGATTAACCATAAATTGGTAACTCAAAAGCAAATCAGTTGCATGTGGCAGCAAAGGCACTCTTTGTATCCCTCCAAGTTAAATCAATTTAGTATTTTTACTAGCGTGAGAAACATTGCTCACACCTATAGATCTGTAGTTGTCACATTCAGAAGCCATACCATAGGTATTAGGCAATAATTGAAACATTTGGTGCTGAGTCTTAAAAGTCATTTAAATGCTATTTTGTTTAAATATCTATTGTATCTCAGCATGTTCCTAGATAATCTGTTGAACCCAATGAGTATCAGAAGATCCCAAATCCTTAGGTATCCCCTTTATTTATTTATAGATTTTCCAATTTTTGTCAAGGGAAGAATAAACAATTGAACAATGTAAGAATCTGGGGAGATTTGAACAGTGTTTTGAGTAGATTTCCCCTTGCAGCTAAAACAAGCAATGCTGTTTCTTTACCCCCCACCCTGTCTTGGCCAGTGGAGCTCTTTGGTTCCCTCCCTTACTTGGGGCTTGATGTTAAAACACTATCCCCCAAGCAAACTTCCTTTGGTCATCCCAAGAAGCCCACAGTCATCAAGACACTTCTTAATCAAAATCTACAAGAGTAAATACCGGAATCAAGCATACAACAAAAAGTTGCATATACACTTGTGATTCTTTAGAATGCATTTGTTCCATGCCTAACTGAGGCCTCCCCCACCCCACAAGAGGAAGAGGCTCAAAACTCAGAAAGTACAAGTTCATTCTGCAGCAATGAGGGCAAACAATAATCAAAAGTAACAGAGGCAAAAATAAAAACCCCAACTGACAGCAGGCCCACAGCCCAGCAATGAGACCCACAAACCAATCAAAAGAAGATACATCTGCTTAACCCCATTCCCTCCACTGAGCCTTCTTACAACCCATAAAAGATTCTCCTTTTGCCCACCAGCGCCTTGCCCTGGCTCACTGGGTAAAGTGTCACTTCTGCTTCCTTTGATTAAAACCCCTCTTGTCAACCTCACAGTGTGTGTTCTGGTTCTCATTGTGGGTTTTGGCTACTTTATCATGAACAACTGGTAAAACTGATACTTTTTTTTCCATTTGTTTTTTGTAAGTCAGCTTTCCCTTTGAATTATCTTAAGCCTTTTTGTCTCCGTGGCTTCTCTCAAGGTTGTCTGTCTCACTATTCACTTCTCTCCTGTTGCAGGCAAATGAGATGTGGCCCCTCACCCCACTGTTTCTTCTTATCCTGGTCAGTGTCCAAATCAGAAGTTGTTGACTGTGAGCTCTGTAAGGGACTCAAAACTGAAGGGATCATATTCCAAGTTGAGAACATCTCAAAGGAAATTATTTTTCTTTCACTAAGTGCCTTTTTAAGATTTTTCACCTCTTTCCCAATTATCAGTAGATATAGTACCTGTCTGAGGAAACCATGGATTATATTTGTTCCCTCTTTCAACATTTTTACTAGGTCTTTCATTAGCACAGAAACCCCTGACCATGTAAGCAGGCCTTAGAGTGGCCATAAATACCTTTGCTCCTCAGCTGAAAGTTTTTGCTTGTTTTTGTTGTTGTTTTTATGAATCACACTCATGGCCTTGAGCTTGCCAGGCAGGTGCTCTGCTGCTGAGCTATATCCCTGGCTATATTTTTACTCCCAAATAAAACAGCTTGTTTCCAGTGGGAGACTCACCCTTGTTCTTCCCCCTCTTCTCCCAGCATTCCTGGTGAGGTATTTCATCCTGTGAAGACCTCCTCCATACCCAGACTTTCCATATCTACACTTTTCACTCTAGGAGGACTTACTCATTCAGTATAAAAGTCCCAGTCCAAGGATTTCAGATCCCTGTTCCAGGTGCCAGTTATTGGGGACCTCGCCTAGATCTCCAATCTCCTAAAAGACTGTATGATAAAGGTTTAAATAAATGAGATAATTGGTATGATTTTAGGGCTCCAGGAAGATCAAAACCCTCTACAGAGTTGGGGTACTCTGGTGGTTTAGACACGGGATGTCTCTCCATAGCCAGTATTTAATTAGAGCATTAAAGTGGAAAATGCAGGAAGTGGAACAGACTTTTGGAGTGGTTCAATGACCTTTCCAAGTAACAAATTATGTTAATTTAGGAGAAATATCTTAGAAGAAGATCTCCATGTAGCATTTCACTACAAGAGTGAAATACTTGTAGCTATAGTCTTTCTTTAGTTAATTGGAGTTGGAGCCAGGTGTCCTCAGCAATTATCTTGCCTGGGCCATGCAGCAGCCCTGCATGTGTGCTCAATTTCCAGTTTCAATGGCTTTCAACAACACCAATATCAGTCAATCCCCCTTTAAAACACTCCTTTCTATTCTTTCTCATGCAGTATATTAATATAGTTTAAAATGTAATTTACTCTAAATTCATCACAAGATTCAATATGAAGTGTTTCCATTTTCCAAAATTGTAGTTTGTGAAGGAAGGATATGTCCATTTTTGCAGTTTTGTCATCTCAAAACATATACATTTCAAAGAATCAAGCATTAAGTTACAAAGATATTCAATTTTTGTTATCAACTATAATGTACACAATAATTTTAAAAATAGAACATGTTAAACATGGAATTTAGATTTAAGTAAAAGTTATGTAAAAAATATACTAATCAAGCATTGACCAAACCAAACTTGTTGAGAAATATTACTTTGCCATTATTTAGATCTCAAATAAATAAGGATTACAGTTAACAAATAATTATAAAAACTAAAATTCTATAAAAAGAACTAACACACCTTACTACATATTCTACTAAAAAAAGCATAAAGTTACTTGAGACAAAACCATAAAAATGAAAGGAAATTCATAGATCCACACTATTACTTAAGGTTTTTAAACATCTCTATCAAGTGCAGAAGGCAGAAAATTGTATAATGAAACTGTCAAAATCAACATTATGCCTCAAGTGGGTTCACTGAATATTGCACAGTTATTCAATAAATGCATAGTATGTGCTCTTCTCAAAATCTCATGGAATATTTGCTTATATATAATCATGTTCATAATAAAGAATTTAACATATATGAAGGAATTGAAAACATGTAAGCAAACAAAACTGGAACAAAACTTGAACATGAGATCATAAAAAATTAGGGTATGCCTCAGTATTGGAGATTAAATCACAAAGTTTTAAATGATATCTGTGCCAAATAAAAGGCCCAATTAAGTAAATAGTATTTCATCATGTATGAAAAGGAAGGTACATCTTAGTATCATTTCAGGGACCTTGAAATGGAAGTGCTTCAAAAGAATTGAAAACTAAAATATATTAGAAAAGAACAAAGTTCTGATATTCAGAAAAAGAGAAATAACAGCAACATAGAAATGAAAATCATTGCACAAATTCTTTGCATTGCTCCATATTCACTCTGATTATGGGCTACAACAAAGAAGAAATGATTAGTACTATGTAAATGCATTATTGAATAATATATTAATGTCATCCATTGCATTGAAAATCTATTTTTAAAAGCCAAAAATTATATTAGTGGATGTAGATAAAACACAATGGAGAGAAAAAAGCAATACACATTGAGATTAAGATAGAACACATCAAAATGTCTTCACTTGCATATAAGATCACGGTATATGTTGAAAAGCATTAAAGTACCAAGAGAAAAAACTCCAATGTAATTAACTATCTGTTGAATCAAGGTGTATATCCTTAACTTAATTTACAAAAATCTTTCTTGTAACTATGTATCAACAATGAGCACTGCTTTGGAAAATGCAAGCATTACACAAAATGAAACACACAGTGGTACAAAAAATTTCACAAAAGTATAAAACTACACATTAGTTTCTGCAATAAGTATAATACAGGTAAGATAAAAGCATACAGAGTGGTTAAACTTGGACAAATATAAGAAAATTAGATTACTCTCTGTGTTGACAAATTATATAGTATAGAAGCATATATCCGTAAAACACCAGATGAAAAATTCATGTAGTGAAAGTTTCTATAAATTTTTCATAATTTGCACTACAGCATTTTCTCTGATTCTTTAAAATTTTTAATTTATTATTTTTAATTTATTATCACAGAAAAAGTCCACATCTATGCTTTTATCACATCAAAAATTTTTTGAAATTAGAAATAACCCAAAGCCAGAAGCAGTGAGATAAAGAAATCAAGGGGCTAAAATATAAACTTCAATACAATCCTATGGCCAATAAATTGAGACAAAGAAACCAAAAATAATATTTTCAGTATACAACATTGCTACATTTTTTTTGAGACAGTGTCTTGCCATGTATTTCAGGCAGGTCTGGAAATCCATATGTAAACTGGGATGTCCTCAAACTAAGGACAATCCTCCAGCCTCAGCCTCCTCAGTGCTGGGATTGTATGTGTGTCCCACAATGCCTAACCCAATATGCTGAATTAACCTCAATTATGAACTTACTCAAAATTTCAGAGTTGAAGCCATCTAACACTCTGCTTGAAGACTGTCAAGGTACAAAGAGCTTCCAAAATCTATATTTTGTGGCCCCTTGAGGGAATTGAAATGAAATCAAAGATGTGCAGGCAGTAACCACAAGGATCAGTTCACCTTCTACACGATTCTGTGGATCTTACACAAATTTATGCTAAATGAAAAACAAATCATTTAAATTTCTAGTTTTTTCTTTATTTCTTCTTTCTTTTTTCTTTTGTTTGGCGTTTTGTTTGTTTTGGGGGGGTAACCTGATACTACCTTGTGCTTGCCAGGCAAGTGCTTGTGCTGCTGAGCTAAATCCCTGGCCTTCTTTCCTTCTGAAGGAATCCATTCTCTACTCAGTCCTCAACAAAGAAAATCCCAACCTTATGGCCAAATTATGAAAATACACTTTAAAATACTTGAAGTAATTTCTAGTGTTACAAACAACTTGCTGCAAAGGAAGAAAAGGGAAGCAGGTTAGAGCAGAAGTCTGCTTTGATGCTGTCCACCTGGGACTTCACACAAACAAGGCTAAACATACTGCTGAGGTGACAAACCACTCACACTGCACACAGGTACTGCACTGCCAGGGTTGATACAGGGCAATGAGAGAAGTCATGGAATTTCTGTCAGCTTCCTGCTTACACCCTGCCCAGCCATTCTCTCAGGGTAGAACCACTGTCTTATCTACAGGCTCCAATCTGAGAAGAGATCTATATTCAACAAATCAGTGGATAGCTGACCTCTGGATTTTCACAATTTCTTTTTGAAACACTAATGTGTATGTTTGCTAAACACTGAGCAAACCTCCAACAGAAAACTGTGTGCTCAATTTCTAATACAACCTCAGAGTTACCACAATCCTGAAAGTTTCAGAGTCCAGTCCTTGCACTGTAGTCCACATCATGTGTTCTTGGGTTTCATCATGAATTACCATCCTGATGTTATCAAGACATGGCACACCATGTCACCCTATTAGGAAAAATGAAAGAACTGACTTAGAGTGGCTTATGACAAGAAAGAATGGACTCCAGAAATTAAGATAGCCTGACATTCCCTACTTAGAATCTGGCAGAGAGTAGTACTTCTCAAAAAGCATACAACACATACAATTAATCTCAAATTTATAAACACTTACCTAGAGCAGAAGACTCCAAGGATGTCTTTAAGACTTGTCCTCATACACTTTCAACAAACATAAATTTGCAAAATTCTTGATATTAAAACCAATACTCAGTGATATTTAATTTAACTTGTGATTTCAGGATATAAGGATAAGTATAAAACTCAAGTTAGCTAGACTTAGTGACCCACATCTGTGATCACATCACTCTGGGAGGCTGGGGCAAGAGGATCACAAGTTCAAGTTCAGCTTGGGAAAAATCATGAGACTCAGTGTCAACATTTAAAATAACAACAATATATACACATTTAATGCAGCCCCAATCATAATATTATTAGCACACATCATGGATTTAGAAAAAAAATACTTAAAATTCATCTGGAGCCAGAAGAGACCCAGAAGAGCAAAAGCTATACTGGGCAACAAAGGCAAGGCAGGAGGCATCACAATCCCTTACTTGAAATTACAGTACAGCTCTTTGGGACCTGAAAGTCTCAGAACCGTAGAGTGTCCTGGGCTGTTTGGATCAAAAGTCTGCGCAGACCTGCATCTTGGTGTGACTCTTTGGGACTGGTAAGCACGCCCTTCATCCGCAGGGAACTGCCTGGAAATCGGCATCTCTGCTGGGTCTGTTTGGGCCCATAGCCCCGCCCTTCACCCCCAGGAAGTCTCCCAGAAAGCAGCATCTCGGCCTGTCTCTTTGGGACCCGAAACTCTTGGACCTGTAGAGTGGCCTGGGCAGCTTGGACCAAAAGTCTAAGCAGACCTGCATCTTGGTGTGACTCTTTGGGGCTGGTAGGCCTGCCCTTCATCCGCAAGGAACTGCCTGGAGATCAGCATCTGGGCCAGGTCTGTTTCGGCCCATAGCCGCGCCCTTTACCCCCAGGAAGTCTCCCAGAAAGCAGCATCTCAGGGTGTCTCTTTGGGACCTGAAACTCTCAAACCCACAGAGTGGCCCGGGCTGTTTGGACTGGGAATATTGTGGACACTGGCATCTTAGCCAGGTCTGTTTGGGACCGGGAACTTTTCAGAAACCAACATTCTGGCCTGACTCTTTGGGACCTGTAGACCCTTCACTCGATGGGAACCTCCTGGAGAACTGCCTGGGACAAAGCACGGAGGCCTGGCCTGCCTGAGATTCCACAGGCTCCGGGGTGGCCACACCCAGCATTTGCCTTACAACTTAGGGAGCCAGGAGCCCACAGAGGGGAGTCACGACCCTGTGAGGAAGCCAAGAGCCTGTGGGGGAGTCACTGCCCCTCCAGGAACTGAGGGTGTAACAGGTAATTCACCACATAAGCAGAGAAAGTTTTGGAACACCACACAAAGTAAGGAAATACAGAAAAATGACAAAAGGAAAGACCAAAAGGCAGGCTCAAAGCCCTAGCCCTCCCCAAGAAAGCTTAGAAGCTGTGTACATAGAAGAAAAAACAAGCCATACACCTGAAATGTCTGAAATGATATCAAATGAAATAAATATGCAAATAGGGAAAGCTATGGAGAAATTCAAACCAGAAATACTT
>PVJX010025139.1:0-27253 GCA_004027295.1 Dolichotis patagonum | reverse complement strand
GTCCCTCCTCAGTTCCTAGATCTGGGTGCCCATACCTAATTTCATTCTTCACTTTTGTCCTATTGAACTTCAGCCATCACAGCTGACTACCAGCAAGAGCCTGCCTTTGTGGACCTGCCTCCCAGCAGTAGCTAGGTTTTCTCCACTGGATTTTGTTTTTTGTATGAACTGGTATCTTCCTTGGAGTTTAAAGAACACATACCCTCTGAGTGGTGCCCTCAAGCCACTTTCCCTTCACCACCAGTCAGCTAGGGAAGTGCCACAGCCCTGGACATCTGATGCGTTCCTTGGTCTCCAGTCCTTTTGGCCCTCTCATGAAGGTCAGCTTTCACATGTGCCTTTCCTTTCAACTAACAACTCCTTTCCCAGAAATCAGCCCTAAGCTGTTAGACCCAAACAGCGGAAACGCATTCTGCTCAAAGATATTCTTTTCATCTCCTTTTAGCTTCTACTGTGATCTGGTAGGAAGAAGAAAGGTCAAAACTGTGAAGAACTAGCATTAGCCACATCTTTGCAGGTCACTCAGAAATTATAGGGACACTTGGTGGACAATGTCCTCCCCCTAGGGTCTCAGGTGAAAATGTGAGACAGGGAAGGTTACCTTTTAATATCCTGCTACGTATCTGGCTCCCACAAAAGACCTCTTCATTAAGTCTGGGTCTCCACACTTTTCTGTCTGACTAGACTAATTCCCTGCTCTGAATTTTTGTATCTTTACAATTATTTTCAGGGGCAACCTTTGGGAACACTTCAAATGTTTACCACATATACTGGCTTTCTGGTTTATCTAAAAATGCACTCTCTTCCCTACATATCCTGGGGTTTCTTCTCTTTCTTTCTTTCTTTCATTTTTTTTTATCGGTACCAGGGATCAAACTCACGACTGCCTGCTTGCAAGGCAGGCGCTTATGCCGCTGAGCTAAATCCCCAGCCCCCTTTTTTATTTATTTTAACTGCACAACAATGTGAATGCATTTTATTTTTAAAATAATTTTTAAAATTTTTAACACCAAGTACATTTATTAGAAAAGTAGAAAGTTATGAAACATCCTTATATCTTTCTTTAAGAAATTAAAAATAAAAGACAGAATAAAACCAAAAACAAATAAAAGACAATAATAAAGACTAGAAAACACAACCCTTCATAAAAATACCAGCATCATTTTTCATAAATATTAATATTTTGATTCTTACATTTCTGTAGAAATACAAAAGACTCAGAACAGTTTAAACAGCTTTGATAAAGAAACAAAATTAGAGCTCTAGCCCTCCCCAGTCCCATGACTTATCACAAAGTTACGCCAATCATGATAAAATGGCATTGATATCAAGGTAGAGAAACCACCAAGGCACCAATATGAAGTCCCCAAATAGATACCTACCTAACAGACAATTGATTTCTGGCAAATATGCAAAAGCAATAAAGTGGAGAAAGGACTGTACCTTCAATAAATATACTGGAACAACTGGATATTCACTTGCAAAAGAACCCAAACCTTATAACACATCAAAAATTTCTTAAGACATTCAAAAGTCAACTCAAAATGGCTTACAGTGGGTTAAAGTAAAGGCAGGTGTGACCTGAGCTTCTTTTTATGAATTATATCTGATACGGAGCCAATAAAAATTAATTTTGACAGAAAGGCTGTTACTCTGTCCATTTCATGTGTGCTATAACTCATAAGAAATTAAGGTAGCATATTTTTATAAGTCTCCAGTCACTGCAAATTCTTATAATTTTACATATAGTAAGGATGTGAACCATTTGGACTCAACTGAATTGCTCAAGGAAGTCTTTTACTTTTGATTTTAAGAATTCACTTATGGCTGCAGTAAATGGCATTTTACATGTAATATTGGAAATGGGATTTATTTTAAGCACTAATGTATGGAACTTGTGAATTACAAAAGAATCTTGATTTTACACAAGGGCATTTCATACCTTAAGGTTATCACTGATTTTATTTGAAATAACTTACTTCTGAGAATATTAAAAATTTAGGTCCCATTGAATTAATTCATTTGTAACCTTTGAGGTATCTATCTATCAATCTGGGTAGACTATCCTGTTGCTATAGTGAAATATTAAACTCAAAAGAAGGGTTATAACTACATGAAGAGATGGAGTATGTGACTGTGTTAGACATTTAAACACATTGGTACTGTATTATGTTGTACCTGTGTACTATAACACATATTGCATAGGGCTTATATTGTAATGTATTTTATTATTAAAATCTCTAAAACCAAAAAAAAATGGGAACAATATTAATTAAGTGCAAGATTGATTATCTTTTCTTTGTAAGTCTGTAAGTACTTTGATTACACAATACAGTAAAGTACAGAGTACATCTGCATGATCACAAGTCTAAAATTATTAGAAAGAATCTGAAAAATAAAGGAGCAGGATTCACATAAAAATTATAAAAGCTTATCAAATAACCTAAAATGAAAGTTTAACAAAAACTTTATTTTATTCATTGTTCAGTTCAAATGTGCTAAAATTATTAAAGTTTCAAATTAACTAGTCATTTTAATATGATTATTCAAAGTTTTCAGCTTATTTTTTGAGAGACACTTTGTTTAAAGCATAATAAGAACTTGGAAAAAGAATGCAGAAGCATTTTTTTTCTGAAAAAAAAAGTGCTAATGAATAGTAAGAAACTACCAAATATAAAGAAATACAATGAAGCCAGGCTACATCTAGCAGTAAAGGCCAGATACAGGGTCATTAGTAGGACCAGACACTTTGAGTGAACTCTGTCATAGATAGACTTTGGTGCACCTAAAATGTTACCATATGCACGTGTCTAAAGAAGTAGTTATTACACGGTATTGGAACAAATTGGTGTCTGTTTACAAAAGTGATATCTTTGGAACGTTATCTCTTACCCTATACTATAAGTGATCAATCTAAAAGTCATTTAATTTAAAAAGTTTAGATGAAATGATCAGGTCTCTGGAATGAACAAGCATTACAAAATTTAAAAATATAGTAATGAGAGATGGGCTTCAGGTTCTGTGGTATATATTCAGTTTTCCCTGCAGCTTTTATTAAAGAGGCTGCCCTTTCTCCAACATATGTTTTTGTTTTTTTAAGTTGTGTATCACTTGGCTAAAGATGTAAGGGTTTATATCTGGAATCTTTACTCTGTTTTATGAGCTTCTATGTCTATTTTTATGCCAGTGCCACACTATTTTGCTTATTATAACTCTGATTATGTCTTGGAATCACATTATGTTTCCTCTAGGTTTATTCTCTTTGCCCAAGATTGATTTGGCTATTTGAGGTCTTTTGTGTTTGCATATTAATTTTAGGATTTTTTTTTTTTAGTTTTGTGAAGAATGACATTGACATTTACATGAGAATTGCACTAAACTTGGAGATCAGTTTTGGTAGTATGGATATTTTAACAAATATTAGTTCTTCTAAGCTGTGAAAAAAGTGATTATTTTTGTACTTCAGTAGGTTCTTCAAATCCATTCTTCAGTATTTGTAATTTTCATTGTAGAGGTCTTTTACTTCTTTGGTTGACTTGGTTCCTATGATTTTTTTGGTTTTTTTTTTTTTGTTACCTATTATGACTGGTATTGTTTTCATGATTTTTTTTGTAAAATTTATTATTGATGTCTAACAATCTATTGATTTTTGTATGTTAATTTTGTACCCTGCTACTATATAGAATTTTTTATAGTTTTTTGGTATAGTCTTCAGTTTTTTTCTATGTACATGATCATATCATATAAAATTAAGGATAATCTGACTTCTGCCCTTCCTATTTGTATGCTTTTTATTTCTGTCTCTTTTATCTTATTGCTCTGGCTACAACTTTAGCACTATACTGAGCAAGAATAGTGGTGAATCCGGGAAATAAACATAAGACCTGAAGCTCTGAAAGTACTAGAAGTAAGATAAGAGAAACATTTTATTTAAGATGTTGTAGAAGCAGTAATTTTTATGGATAGGAATACTAACACACAGGAAGCAAAAGCAAAATTGACAAGCAGGTTTACAGCATGCTAATAAGCTTCTGCGCAGCAAAAGAAACAATCAACAAAGTGAAGGAAAAACCTACAAGTAGGAAAAAATATTTGCCAACTATTCCTTTACTGGACAGTTAATAACTAGACTATATAAGAAATTTAAAAAACCCTCAACAACAATAGCAACAAAACCAGTAATCTAATTAAGAAATAAGGCTAAATGCTTCTCAAATGCAGAAGTTCAAAAGACCAACAAATATATGAAAAATGCTCAGTGTCATTAGCCATCAAGAGAAATGCTAATGATGAGATGTCATCGCACTTTGGTTAGTGTGACTATTATCAAAATCTGCAAATAACAAACACTGATGACAATATAGAGAAAATAAATTCTCATACACTGCTGGTGGGAATGTAAATTAGTACAGCTATAATGCAGGAGAGGAAGAAGGAGCCTCAAAAACCTGAAAATGAAACTTTCATGTAATCTACTTATCCCGTGTCTGAGTATGTATCCAAAGGGAATGAAATCAGCCTGAATAAGAGATATGCATGTTTATTGCAACACTACTCATGGTAACTAAGATATGGAATCAGCCTATGTACTCATCCACTGATGAATGGATAAAGAAATTGTGGTATGCATAGACAATGGAATATTATTTAACTGTAAAGAATAATGAAATCTTGTCATTTTCAGCAAAATAGGTTGAACTTATATAAAGTGAAATAAACCAAAGAAAGATAAGTACCATGTACTGTTTCTCAAGAAAGTTATTTGAAAATAGAACAATGTTTACTGAAGATTGGGAAGTATGGGTGGGGTAGGGTAGAAAAAGAAAGTTGGATTTGATTAGTTTGTTTGTATACAAATATTACATTGAAGCTTATTAAAACATACAATTAATGTATGTTAATACAATGTTTTTAAAAGGAATAAAAATAAAGGAAAATGTATGTCAGTTAATATAAATAAATACTTAGGCTTTTGAAAATATTCAAAGGATAAACACTGGGGAACTTGACTGAATCAACTGTAACCTAGGTTCAATAACAGAAACCTTAAAATCGTGAAAGATAATGTGCAAAAATCATTGGAAAATCACAAAAGATAGCAACAACAAATAAATGAATATATGGGAGCATTTTCAATTCCATAATAATCAAAGACTTATGAGTTAAAAATGACAGTAAAAATGTTATTTTCCCCAGCAAATTGAGGCATAATTAATTTGTTTTTAATGGGAATACTTAGTGTAGGTAAGGTAAGGGTACAATGGAACAAAGGTACCTATACACTGGAGAGGAGAGTGCAGATTGTTGTAAGATTTTTGGACAAAATGTTGGTTGAAAAAGCATATCCAAAAGCTTCTAATGTTTCTTTGCTTTGAGCAAATAACTCCATTCCTGGGACTCAGTCCCAAGGAAGTAAGCACAAATAGCCTTCTGTTTAGATGTGTCTTTTTCATGTTTCAATCTTAACTTGCCAAATATTAAAATAGCTAATGTCAGGTACCACCACTCAGTAAGATTTACACAATCATTTTAAAATGATTTTGCAAAAATTAATAATAGGAAAATATTCATGTACAATTGTTAGAAAGCAAAGTTCTTCCAACATCAGTCTGAATCTGTTTTGTGTGTAGTAGAGTTTCACACATAAAAGAATGATCACAATTATGTGGAAATGGAAAGTAAAAAAGGATGAAATAAAATCTCACATTTTATTTAGATAAATTAAAAAATCAACCTACGAAGGTTTCTCATTGATATTTTGGTTAGTGGGAAAATTGTTGAGTTTTCCTGCCACTTCTTTTGTCTTCTTTTCTATAACGAACATATGTGACTTTTAGCATGGACAAGACAAGAAAGTTTGAAAGCAATGCATTCACATATAATGGTTTCCCTGTATTGACTTACATAAATGTTTGATTTTGCTGAATAGAAATCCATTAGCACACCATCCACTTCCTATTACCGTTTATCACTTTAGGCAGGTATTAAGAATCCTTCTTACCTTAAAGAATATAAACCTATTACTTTAGTTCTGCAGCCCAAGTTAAGAGGTGGAGTAAGTGCTAACATTTTTTTTTAAGAAAAAAAAGAAGATCAATTTTAGTGCAGAGTCTCTACCTAGCAATGAAAATGTCACTGGAAAATTGTAGTCCTTAACCTAAAAGCTTAAAATCTAAATTATATGGATGAATCAGTTTAGACTCATGAATAATATGAAAAGGTCTTTTAATCATAAAAGGCCTGAACAATGAAATGAATCGTTTTGCAGTTGGCTGTATCTACAGAAGATGAGTCTCCCCCACCCGAAGTATTTGAAAGAGTAAATTTTGTGGTTGAAAATCACTCCAACAGTGTGGGAAAAACAGAGCTATTAATAGGATTAAAGCCAAGCGAGAAGTTACAAGATAGGGGGCAAACTGAAGGCAGCAAGAGCGGCTGGCAAAAGAGCAATAGATTAAACACTGGGGTCTGTAAACATTCTCCAGAGCCCTAGACGAGAGATGGACCCAGGTGTTGCTCAGATGTCTGCTTTTAATGACTGCAAAAAGACTGATAAATCAGGGCCTCTGGAAATAACCTTTTGTTAATATTTCAAGAATAACAATGCGATTAGTGACTAGCAGTTGGAATTAATATTAAAATCCTCCTATTTCAGTCCTTCAGTTTGAAAAATATCATTTGCATGATTGGTACCGAATTGGTACCCAGGTCTAGACATTACTCGTTGCAAATCAGTGGTACGTTTAAGGAGCTGACCTCAAATACATACTCTTGCCCTCAATAAACTACCTGAGCTCACCTTGTCCTTCAGTTTTTCCAAAGACCTTTGTATGCAACACCCACCACTTTGAGCTCATTCTGCAATTTTGATGTAGAGAGGAAAATACTTTTTCCTTGACTGATTTTTCCTTCTTCTTGATAATTTTTCTACTGGTTGGTAGGAAAAAATGACCGAAATATGAATGCCAGCTTAAAACCTGACAGCCTTTCTGAGCAGCATGCAGCTCTGTGGTGTGATGGTGGTTGGTGTCTGACCAGAGCCTGCTGGGGAGGAGGCCCTGTTTGTTTTTGCAGTGGGTCCACATGCTGGTTTGGGCCAGCCCTAGATTTTGACCTGAATGTTATCCGTCAGTCGGGGGGAAGCTTTCCTTTTTTCTTTGGGTCTCTTTGGATCCCATCTCTTCCTCAAATGGCAGCTTCGTAAGTGGGGAGTTCCCTGTGCTTTTTAATGTCTTAGGCAGTGTTGGAGGAATAGTGCCCTTGCTCTTCAGTTCTCCATGGCATAAGGCTTTGTGTACGTTATTTCCTTAAATGAAACTTTCACTTACGTGTGTTCTGTGATTGAACAGGAGCGCATGTGTTTGTGTGAGTTTTTCATGGGGGATAAGCAAGATGGGGAGGGAAAACAGAAGTAGTGCCACCTGTTCAATGTCTATCAAGTGGTCGGGAATCACAGACATCAAGTATTTAATTTTCATGGAACTCTTTAATTTCAATTTAAGTATTAATTTGCATGGAAACTTTAGTGTCAGTTATTCTGATCACCTTTTTATCAATTAAGAGAGTGAGACTGAGGTGTTATACTAAAAATAGAGCCTGTGTTTATTTGATGTCAAAGTTTATGTTCATTCTATTATTTCCCAAGAGTGGTAAAAAATGGGGGATTTTTACAAAGTGTCCCTTCCTGTTAATTTTGTAATAACATCATTAAAAGCAGTTGTACTTGTTTACAGTTTAGAGTTTTTTACAGAAAAGCTCTCATATGCCCTTATTAATTTTTTTTAGTTTGTGTCTGCTGATATTTCAACTTTGCTTCAATACCCATATCTTTGATATTTAGTAAGAATCAACATGTTTCCTTTTGTTTGTCATGCATGTGTGTTTTTTCTCAGGTTAATTGTTATCTCATTTCAATTTCAGTGCTTTGGTATTAACATACTCATAAATCTTAAACTATATGTTGTACAAACAAATTTTAGGCATATTTGATATCAAATATAGGTTCGACTCTACTGATTTCCTTTCCAATTGAAAACTGAAATATTTAAAATTTTATAACACAAAAATGAATAGCCTTTCCTTTGTAACCTTACTTGGTACTTTAAGCTTGAGAAATTTACCATTCATCTGTAGATTTAAAGTTAGTTTTGATTATTTTAAACTTTGTGAGTTTTTAAAAGGGTTTCTTATAAATGGGAGGGGGTCTAAGAGACCAAGGGCAAGGAATGAAGCGGCAGGGAAGTGAAAATAAATAGAATAGAGATAAACTATATACAGGAACCTAATAACTTAGATAAATGTAATCATTATATGCCATAAAAATGAACTAACATTAATAATATCAATACAAATGAAAATAGAGAAAGGGGAATTATGACGGAAGGAGGGAGGGGGAGGGAAGAGACAGGAACATTTTTTAAAAAGTTGCAGTATGTACATTTACCCACTCCCCAAGATGATTGTAAATGGCTTGTGCTGCAAACATGTACTAATAAAAAACAACAATTAAAAGAAGAAGGAGAAACTTGAGTCATGTGTAGGAAATGAATCCAACTTGACAGCATAATGTTAAGTGAAAAAAATAGACACACAAACTTAAATGTCACATGACTTCTCTTATTCAGTTATAACTAAATTATAACTATAATTATAACTAAATTTTCTTATAAAGTATAACTAAAGAGCAAAACAAAAGACAGATAACAGGAAGCAGGGCGATATTTCTTTTTCAGATGGGACGGGAATAAACAGCTGGAGGGAGCAGGAGGAAGGGGAAGGAAAGAGAGTGAAGATGTGTTAGTACACTCATCGACTGCACACAAGGAATGTAAACATTACACACTGCAAAGGGGACTTCTCGAAAAACAAACCCTCTAAAAGAAAATTATGTTATGTGTCTATTAATATATAATGAAATATTTTATTCATCAAATAAATATATTAACTATTAAATATAACCCTTTTACAGACCTTGTATTTTTAGTGAGTGAAGAAAGACCTTAAATAATTTCTAAGTGTCCTCTGTCAATATAACATATTAATAACTTCTCTTTAAATTATAGATTCAAAAGTTTATTAATAATGTTTTTGTACAATGTGAACACAATTTCTGACATTTTTATTTTGCTCTATTTACCCTTTTTCTGTATTACATAATAATTTTTAAATTGTTTTTTTATAATGTTTTGATATTATTAAAACTGTTTCTAAAGTCATGCAAATATCCTGTGACTGACCAAGATTGATGGTAGCTATCTATGTCTCTGGCATTTAAAGTCAAAGTGGTGTCTTAGTTACTTTTCTCTTATGGCTGAGACAAAATACCCAATGCCCAGAATTAAGGCAGGAGAGGTTTATTTAGGTCACAGTTTGTGGCCGCTTCAGTCTGTGATCAGCTGGCTCCAAGGCAGGGTGGCATGGTGAGGGGTAACAGCTCAGAGAGCTGGAACATAGCACAAGCACCAAGAGCAAAAGCGGAGAACAAACCTCTTTTCCCCCCTCATACTGTAAGTAGGCACTTCCCCCCACAAGGAGGGTGCGGCACTCACACCGTCTCCATGCCCTCCTCGTGCACAGCATGAGGGTGTGTGCAGAGCGAAGACCCGGCTGAGTCACGTAGTTAAACCTGTAAACTTCTCAAGTTGACACAATGTATCAGCCATTACAAGCTGCATCTGTCTCAGTTTTTAACTTAATAGAAACGTTAAGGAATAATTCTTTTATTATTTCTAAAATATTTTAATACAGTATTAAAAGTTTCTTTTTTTGTTTTTTGTTTTGGTGGAACTGGGCGGAGAGTTGAACCCAAGGCCTTTGTACTGAGCTGCCTGCCCACTCTTTTTCAATTTTTGCTTTTAAAGAGTAAAAAGATAAAAATAACAATGAAACAGATTTTCAAAACAGGTTAGAAGAACAGTTGTGATAATTAATACATTGTGTATTGTTGTCTTCAAAGTAGTTATTTAGAGTACAAAATATAGGCATGATACTTTGTTCAAAGAATATTAGTACAAACCTTTTACGAACTAAGAGAAAATAGCCGCATAACTATTTTAACTATTTTGTATATACCTATTCTCTTTCCTTTTTTCCTTTCTACCTTTCCCCTTTCTCCCGTCTCAGTTTGCCTTTTGTTTTGAACAGTTTCATCACAGAGTTCGTGGTATCTATTGTATGTTTTGGATCTTATTTACACATTCTGTTTCTCATACTAGTGAGACAGTACAATGTGTACACGGATGGGTCTGGTTTACTTCATTTATGAGTATGGCCTTGAGTTCCATTCACTTACCTATAAAATTCTCCAGTGTATGCTTCTTTATGGCTGAGTACTCTATTATATAAAAAAATCGCATCTTTTTTGTCCATTCCTCGAATGATGGGCGTTTGGGTTGTTCCTTTTTCAATTTTTTTGAGACAGGGTTTCACTAAGTTGCCCAGGCTGGGCTAGAACTTGTGATTCTCCTATCTAGCACCTGTTGAAATGATCACATGTATTTTTCTTATTTAACGTGCATGTTGCATATTATATCTATAAATAATCAAATATAATATATTAAACTATAAGCTCAACTTTCCTGGCATTTAAATGATCTGTCTATCATGCTACTTAATGAAAGGAATAGAAGATTTCTCAAAAGCTTCAGGCCATGTCTTTCATATATTTTAGGATAGTACCCCAATTTTATTAAGAAAGATGTATTAATATATATGTATATATTTAGTTCTTATTACTTTTTATGCTAGAGACACAATGTGATATTTATAAATATGATTCTTATTTATTTCACTAATGAGAATAGTCTCAAGTTGTCTCCATTTCCCTATGAAGGCCTCAAGATCTGGAATTCTGTAAAAAAAAAAAAAATATATATATATAATATTAACATTAATTGTTAGGATAATG
This sequence comes from Dolichotis patagonum, assembly GCA_004027295.1. NCBI lineage: Eukaryota > Metazoa > Chordata > Mammalia > Rodentia > Caviidae > Dolichotis > Dolichotis patagonum. The sequence continues at coordinate 16,347 of PVJX010025139.1, read as the reverse complement.
TTCACTTCAGTTGCTCTGCCCCAAGGCCCTGATTCTCTACATTCCCAATTTTCCCTCTTATCAAAACTCACCTTCTCATAATTTCAAAATACATGTTAGACAAATAGCTTCTTGTACCATGGCTGAATGGGGTGGGGCTGGCGGACACTTTTTCACCCCTTATGCTCATCATCACTGAAACAGCGGGACTGAATCTCAGGGACACAAACACCTTTGTGAGACTCAGCTCAGTCACCTGCACTCATTACCACTTACTGCTTTTCTCTCAGCTTTTTGATACAAACCTCTCTTACCACCCAGGACAGCTGAAAACTAGTAGGAAGGATTCAATACTTACCACTATTTTTTTCTGTAACCATGACTTCTTCATTCTTGTTTTAAATTAATTAGCCAGATTTGACTGTCATTCAAAAGGAGTCCAAGAATGCTTTTCATTCCTCATTTATTTTCTCTCTAGGATTGTCTGTTCTGTTGATAATTTTGCACAGCACTTCACTGCAGATGGTTCTCTCGGAAGCACAATAGGTCTTCCATTGTCATCTGCTATTTACTGTGTGATGGAAAAATCTAGGGCAAGTACACTGGTTTTTCCAGTGTGTAATTTGCATTGGTTGTTGGTTGCCTATGCCACCGTCTGTTCTTGATGTTTGGTGTTCAAGAGATGAGTCTCAGAATTAAGGGTTCTCTATCACGATTGGTGTGCTTAACCAAGACATGCCTTTCTACTCTTCTACATTAGCTTTCATTTCAATCTCAGGCTATGTTTTTCTTGCACTGTAACTTACACTACATATTTTCAGTTTTATTTGTTGGACTTTCTATTTCAGGGCAAAAATTTTTTTTAGAATGGATTGTGGTTTTCCTCCATATAATTTATTTCTTCTTTAATGGTTCGAAATTTTTTTTAATCTGCATGAACTGTCATTATTTTCAGGTTTTCCCATCATTAATTTTTAGGCTTTTATTTCAGAAATGGTGTTGATTGAAGCAGTATTTTATTGCTTTAACTATATAATCTTCATTTTCATTCCACTGTATCCTTTTTCATTTTATGCTATCAAGTTTATACATTGCTTTATAGCACAGCGCAGTTGTGGAGGGCTTTTCTTCTGTTTGTTGAGTAAGGTTTTTTTGGGGGGGTTAATTGTTTGTCTTTTCACTATTCTGCTTTTTTTTTATTACTCCTGCCCTGTTGTCACAATTGTCTATTCACTATAATGTCTCTTTTTGTTTCCTTATGATTTGACAGTTCTGTACTGATAATCCCATTGGCATTACAGAGAGCCAGGATCTTCTTTCTAACATACATGAAAAGAGTTTGTTTCTTCTCCAATCTATCACTTTTTGGGCCTCCTACCCATTTTAGGGAGCCTAAGGAGAAAACAGAAGAAAAAGTCAACCAAGAAGCTCCCTTTGTGGACACTTAACATATATTCTTGCTTCAAGATTCTGCTTACCATGCGTACTCAGTAGTTAACTAAGAAGTGTGTCATATTTCCACAGGGAGGCCAAGAGGTGCCTTAACTTTCTGCTTGTTCTTCAATATAGAATTTGCTACTAGAGGCTGCATTTTCATCACATCTGATCTACTTCCTCTGTCTGACTTGCTTCCCCTGAAGAACCATTTCATTGCTCTTCTGTTTAGAGACAAAAATAAACACTCAGTTTGCTTCAGTTCAAGTTTGCAGCTATCAATGAACAATTTATGGAGGTTGTGACCTCAAGGACATGCCTTTTGGGAAAGGGTGATGTTCAGTAAGAAGAGATGGCTGGGAACAAAGCTGCCCCAGACCCCACCCCTGTAACGTTTCTTCTGTTACTTTACAAAATGCACATCCCTGATTAAATTTTTCCTTATGTTAATTGCTGCAGTTCTGTTTTTCCTCATTTGCTTAGCTAATAGGGCAGAGAAATGCTGCACTGCAGCACCAATTTTGTTGCATTAAATCAGAAAACCTGCTGAAAATGCAAAAAGAGATGCCATCAGGAAAGTATTAGGAACCCTTGCTGCAGAAGGGTAAACAAGATTCAGGGTTATTAAGTCGTGTGTGTTTGGACGTATAAACTAATAAGTAGAAGGACCATAAATCAAGTCCAGTTCTTTCCATTCCAGGTCATTGCTTTCTATTAGCATTTCCTAAGCACAAAGCCAATTAGGTCATTTATTAAAAAAATACCTATATATCTATCTAATTTCACTGTGCTTGATATATTTTTGAAAACTACAAAAGGAAGGGTCCTTTAGGAAATAACTTCTCACCTCTTGTTGTTCAATAGATATGTTCATAGACAGCTTAGTCTGAAGTTAAGTTTTATAGATGGAATAGTACTGAAAGTGTACAATCATGTTCATAATTTAGTAAGCATTTCCCAAATAAGGATATGAACATTATGTTAATATTTAAGTAGTGTGGCTTAGGCTTAAAATGTTTCACCTAAGTCTCATTTGGTAAGAGGTGGGGCTTCCAAAGATGATTGGAAGAAGAGGGCACTAACCTCATCAATGAATCAGTGCATTGATGAGCTCATAGTTGAATGGGCTATTAGGAGATGGGGTCTGGTTGAGGAAGCGGGCACTGTGGGGTGACTTTAGAGGGTACACCTCTTTTTCTAGGTCTCCTTCTGCTCACTCTTTCTGGCTGGCATTAGGTGGGTGGTTTCCTTGACCATGATATTTCTGCCTTCGAAACAGCTGGCCATGAACTCAGGGGCCAAAATAAACCGTTTTCCTTTTAACTTGTGTGTGTCGGATATTTCTGTTCCTGTGAGGGAAAATGACTAATAGGGTAAGATACCCCAAATTAAAGTTTTAGTAATTTTATTTTTAAAATATGCATGTTTTATTTTTGTTTTTAGAGTGATAGATACTTATATTAGTAAGGAGCAAGAGGCTTTGCAAAACTTCCCATAAAAAGATTTAAAACAAGTGAAATTTCATCTTCCTATAATGATTTATGGGAAGCTTTGAGACCAGGCAAACAGACTTGATAATAGTGACACAGAATGCCTGTTTCTTAAGCTTTTATGAGTTTCACCTTGGAGGGCAGCACTGCTTTCTTCTCTGCTCACATTTATTCAATTAACTCATAGACTCTAGCTCAAAAGCTGGGCAAAGAACAATAATCTTCCAAATTCTGAGCACTTGGCCAGCTGAAAATGGTGTCTAGAGTGACAGAGTGCCTTTTGATCCATGCAGTGAACCAGCACATACGGTGTAACTCTCTTTAATTGCTGACAGCCCATGGTGATCATTCTGTGTTGTGAATCTATTTCTGCTTTCTCAAAGTCACTTCCTATACACATTTATACATCTGTCTCACTTCTACTGGGCACTGGAGTATTTATTTGTAAGACAAGACAGGACTTAATGTCTTTGTTTATTTTATTTTATTTTATTTTATTTTATTTTATTTTATTTTTTTATAGTTTTATCAAAGGTAGGCATCTCTCTTTTCTTGATTTATACTTCGCAGTTCCTGGGTGTAATATGCACAGTGTTCTATGTTAGTGGCTGAATCTTATTTATACACTCACTGCCTCCTTCCTCTAGATTTGTGCTCATTTTATTATATTGCATATAAGTATTGCCTAGAATGCTTCTTTAAATAGAGCAGAGACTCGCCATTAAAAATCATGATTAAAAGGCCTGGGGTTGGGCTTATGAGTTTGCATTTTAATATGACACTAGCTGATTCCAGGGAGGATGGACCATCAACTTCCCTTGTGGAACCCAGCTTCAGATCACTGAATAGCTGGGATCTGGGGGATCAAAGGTCACCTCCTGGTCTTGTTATTAGAGATACAATGATTTTTCTTGTCTCACAATTTCCTAATAGATAGAACAACTGATGTTAAATGGTGGTATAAGTTACATTAAGAGGACAATGTGGTATTTAAGACATATCATATTAGAAGTAGATAGTTCAATGAAAAACTTTAACTATCTTCTAATGTGGGGTCAGCACAAGCTGACCCCGTATTAGAAGTGATATGGGTGATATAGTGATAGATACTATAATTTTATGACACTTCCAATTGAAAAGAACAACCTTTACTGTTTTCTCCTCTTCTAGCTGAGCCCTTACTGGATTGGGCAATGCCTACCCAATTGGTGAGGACAAGCTTCTTTAATCAGTCCATTTTCAAATACTAGTCTCTTGTAGAAATACTCTTATATACTGTCTTTGTTCCTTTTCTCTCATTGCTCTGACAAATACCTGACACTCAAAATTAAGAAAGGAAAGGTGTATTTAGCTCATAGTTTGTGAAGGTTTCAGTCCCTAATCAGCAGGCTCCAGGCAGAGGCCATGGCACAGGGGCAATACTTCAAGGCAGCAGCCAGCAAAAGCAGCCAGAGCAAAAAGGGGAGAAGGCCAAGCCTCTTGTCCTCCCTTATATTGTATGTAGGCCACCCCCATCTCCCAGGGTGGGTGTAGCACTCACAAAATCTCCTTGCCCTCCTTTTGCCCAGAATGAGGATATTTACAAAGTAAGGATTCTGGCTCCCTGCTGAGTTTCTTAGTTAAACTTCTAAACTCAAGTTGCAACAATATATCAACCATAACACATACACACCCAGAAATAACATTTTACCAACTATCTGGGCATCTGTTAGCCCAATTAAGTTGACACATAGGTTAACTGTTCCATAAATCTTTAAAAGATTTTTTTTTTTTTTTTGGTGAGGCTCAGTTATGGTAGTTTGTGGGCAAGCTTTCTGAAAACATAAATGACAGTTTGTTTGAGGGTTTAACCATTACTGATGCACCTTGCCATAAATTCAAGTAGTATGAAGCAATCCTGCTCTTAAAACCACTTCAATTATTGGTATATCAGGCTACATACGGAAATTTTGCATGTGGTCTTTTTTAAAAAATCTTTTTGAGACATGCTATGCAGTTCGGGCTGAGCTTCAGCTCACTTTGTAGCCCAGGCTGGTCTTGAGCTCACAGCAATCCTCCTGCCTCAGTCTCCTAAATGCTGGGATTACAGGTGTGTGCCACCATGACCAGCTATTGCATGTGCCTGCATTTCTTTTTCCCTTTCTCTCACATTCAGTACAATACAGCCCACTTTAGCTTCTCTGCACTACCTTATTTATTACATGCACCCCCAAACCAAAACAAACAAATAAAAAACAACCAAAAACCAAAACCAAAACCAAAACCAAAAAACCCCTCACTTCTGTGGTTTCTTCAAAGGAATGCTATGTGTCAGTCATCATTCCCTGGAGCCTGAATTTATTCATGCTTTGTTTCCTGGTATAAACCTTACAAAACTGAAACCAGAGCTCTTTTCTATAGTTTCAGATGAAGGTGGTTTTGCAATTTTCTCGAGACATTTATAACTAGAAATTTGTCCCAGAAGGAGCCTATGTTTTGCTTACTCTGTTGGTTGCCTTGACCTCTGTTTTGCTTCCAGAACTTGACTTTTTAGTATCATTTAGAAGCACTAAGAAACATTGCTCTGCATATTTATCAGGTTATTAATACCACACATCCTCATGAATTCAGCGTACACAGCTACTCTATTTAGGGCCTAACTCGTATGATTTTAATGATTGGTTGTATTGGTCTAGCTTCTGATTTAGAGACAATCGTTATATCTGCACTGCAGAAGGTTGGCCATTTTTTTCTTCCACCTTCCTTAATAGAAACACATATTGAGGTGATACTAAAAAAGAATAAAGAGTGTGCAAGCACTTTCCCCCCTGCGTCTGTTCTTAGGGCCCCTTTGGATTAAGATTTACACTGCAAAGTCATTTCACTAACCAGTATTTATTAATCTCTGGAGGTAAGTGGGAATCTAGGAAAGAATGAAAATACAATCAGTATTAGGCAATTTTAAGGCCTAAAAGAGTGGATAAAATTATGCTTGTCAGGAAGAGCCCTCTATTTAATTCAGAGATACAGATGCCCACATTCTTCTGTGACACTGAATCAATTTTCTAATGACTGTTGTCTTCCCTGAGCTTCCTTTGTGCTAGTCTTCTCCCCTTGTTCAAATTCATTCATCGTCTACTATTCTGGGAAGGTGATGTTTTACTTGTCTCATTCAATAAAGGGAGGGCTATATAAGTTGTGGTCCTGTGGTTGTCAGTGCTGGTATTATATCCTTTATCAAGTGTGCCTGGAAGAAAGTGTAATGGTTTTACTTAACTCATAGCTATCAAATGCATTAAATCCCATGAGTCTTGGTAAATTATTAAGCAATTATTGATTTTGTTGTGGTGAACATCAAGATGTATTGACTTTCACCTTACTCAAAAGTTTCCAAAGGCATAATAAATTTTGATGTTTACTAAGACATGCATTAGTCTCAGCTTGCATGTGTGTGAACATAAATCTCAATACTAAGATATGTATTTTAACTCCTTTTGAAAACTTGTGTGGGAAGACTAATTTTGCCATATTTTTCGGCCAATTTATTATCAGTTCTTCCTTTGTTTCTCAAATATTTCATCTCACGTATTCATTCCCTGATTAACAATGGAAAGGAAAGCTAAGGCTTCAAAAGAAATCTATTTGCCTTTGTCAAGGAAGTTGGGAATTAGTCTTTCTAGTGAGTTTGTACTTAATTACAAAGTATCATTTTCTGGCTCTGCCCATGTAAGTTTTAATGGAACAAGAAAGTGGAGGCCTTCCACTCTCCAAGTCCATTGAAGATTGCCTCACCTCACCATGTATCAGACAAAATCTAGATCAAACACCACATCTGAGAATCTACCTCATTAAACTCCAGTAGTTTTCCAAGATAGAGTACACAGAAGCAAACAGAAAATCAATCTTACATTTAAGAAATGATTAATGATCAAGTCTGAGATGGAATTTAATGATACAAACACAAAACAATAAAACCTTTTATTGTCTCCTTTAGTAACTTAAATTCTCTCAATAGACATTTACTGTAAATATCATCTTGGAAAACTCAGTTTTCCCTAGGTAAATGACAGTACTAACGGGTTCACCAGTAATCACTCATCAGCCATTTATTATGCTGGGTCCTTTGCTTTCCTCGTGAGTCAACGCTTCACTTGAATTTCTCTGTAGTCCTTCAGTGTTTCGCTGTGTTCCACATTTCCTTAAGCTAGCAGATACGACTCATATATTAATCTATGATCAGCAGGGTTACAAGAAACGTGCCCATTTCATCAGTGGGTTTTTCATCCACCTAGACAAGTGCATGTTATCTAGAAAATGAGTAGTTTGATGGCATATGAAGAAGGTGAAAAGAAGCAGACAAAGTTAAAGTAAAGCAACTTGCCCTCCCATCTGTGTGAATGTACATATCCTTTTGCATATGTATATCTGAAGGTAAGTAGAAGGCACTAATTTACCATGAAGCAGTTTGTTAGGGCTGAAATTCTCAGACGAATTGCAAGTCAGTTAGAGACTCTGAATCACAACTTCACATTCTCATTTCCAGAGGAGAATGTGGCCAAGAAAAGAGAAGGCTATTGCCAACATGGCAAGTCAAATTTTCTCATGAAAAGGACTGCCTAAAATAATTAGTGCCTCAGGGCACCCACAGAGCCGCAAGGGAAAAATATACTAGGTAGAAAAAAATGGTTCTTGCAAGAGGGAGAAATTTTTGAAGTGACAGAGGGAACAACAATAAGCTAGCATACTTTTCAGGGACAGTGATCTTGAAATGCTTTGCACAGTACTCAAGTCCAACATGGAGAAAATAACAGCTCCCATCCTGCTGATGCATATTTAAAGCTATGACTTTAAAAAGATTTTTATGTTCCAGTTGTTTTTGTCCCTCTACTTTGGACCAGTGTGTTTCCTTACAAAATGCATCACTCTGATTTTCAAATGCTACACAAGAGTGAAAGCAGTCATTCTGAATGTAAATACATGGGTTTTCATGAAGCTATACAGTCAAAGTAGTTTTTATTCTTTTTGATTTCTAATATAAAGAGGAGTTATTTCAAGCATTTAGGTGGAAGCAAAATACTTTTCCTGACACATACAGGAATAGATGAAAGATTTTATAAATGGCTTCTTTTTTCTTTTCTTTCCAAAGTATGTAAAGGTTTGGAATAGAAAGGCCACTTTTCCCTTCCCCAAGCTCCTGTGTCTTCAGGGACTAAGACAAGGTGACATCAGAGTGTTTTGCCAGCTTACCTGCTAGACTTGAATCTGCAAGGATCCGGGGGACAAAGCAGTTCTGGCTTTTTCTGGATCTCACTCACTGCTGGTGAAATGGGCCTGGTAGGGCTCACCTCTTCTCTGTGATGTGGGAAGCAGTGTTCCCACAGGCGCTTGGCAGATTGGAGGAAAGTAAGCAAGTGCGCGTGTCATTCCTCACCTCAATAATCTATTTTTCAAGGCTAATGTTCTTATGTTCTTATTTATTATGCAAATACTGTGTGATAATTGATTATATTTTACATTCTCTTTTAATAAAAAGGAGGTTTTAGCAGGAGTATTGTAAATATGTATGTTATCATTAAAACAATTATAATTATGTGTATTTTATAGTTCAATAAAAGTTGTTTTTATCAAAGGAATTTCAAAATAATAGTAACAGATGGAGGAAGATATTGGGTATAGAGTCTTTGGGAGTTTCACTGTGTTTTTGTTACTTTTCTTCCACAGCTGAGACAAAATACTCAATGCCTAAAATGAAGGAAGGAAAGATTTATTGAGACCAAAGTTTGTGGAGGTTTCAGTACACAATTAGCTGGCTCCAAGGCAGAATGGCATGACTGAGGGGCAAGAGTTAACGACAGTGGAGGACAGCAAATCAACAAGCGCAAGAATGGAGAAAAGGAGCCTCTTTTCCTCTCATTATATGCAGGCTCTTCTTGCACAAGCTCAGGATATTTACAAAGTGAATCCCCTGCTGAGTCACTTCTTTAAACTTCTCAAATTGACGTAATGAGCAGTAATGCAGTAATGAGCAGTAATGGCATGTTCTCTACACTCCAGGATGTAAAACTGCTGAGTTACTTAGTTAACCTTCTAGACTTCTCAAGTTGACACAATAGATCAACCGTTACACACTGAAATGATTGATTTCAGCAGCACTTAGCCTAGGTATGCTTGCCTTGATACCTTTATAAACAATTTCCCTGGATTTTCTCTCTGCCTGAATTATATACTGGATAAGGACAATAAGTGTAAAAAATCATACTGTAGTATAATGTAGCACAGAGCAGCACAGACAGCATGGCATGGTGCAAAGGACACAGTGCTAGATGTCAAGAGAGTTGGATTCTACTGAATGTTTAATGCTAGTTGTACAATTTGGACAAATTGTTTTAGCTATCTGGACAATGCTGTCTACATCTGTAAGATGACCATGATGATATCAATGGTGGTGGTGGTGATAACAATTATGATAGTGGAAGCTAACACTTACTAAGCACTTGCTGCCTTCCAGATAGTGTTTTAAGTACTTAACAATAATGAACTAATTTAATCTCTGTAATATCCTAATAAACTTGATGTTGTTTTTCTCATTTTGCAGACCAAATAACTAAGGTATAAAAAGTTTACTATATTAAGGTCATGCAGCAAGGGCAGGGTTAGGATCATACAACCTGGCCTCAAGGCTCTTGGTCTTCTTGATATGGCTAAAGTCCCTTTAAAGTCTAGGATTCTATTTTAAAGGAAGCACATTTGTGAAGAGAACTGAAATGTAGTGTTTGAATGATAGATTCCAAAGGTTTAAAAAGTCATTCAATAATTTGGCAATAAATTTAACAATTTATGATTTAATATTATCTATTATCTAACTACCGTTTTTTTTTTTACATCCATTTTAAATACAAATTCAGGACTCTGTCTGCTTCAGCTGCTCTCAAAATTTTAAAACCTAAATTGTGGCTCTGTTATGGCTTATATCTCAAGGCTCATGTGTTCACAGGTGTGGCTTTTGGGAGGTGACTGGATTATAGATCTGTGATACTGAATTATGGGTCTGATAACTGAAATAGTTCACTGATTGGTTTAACATTGTTCTGGATGTAATAACAAAGTGCACCCTGGTTGTGGGTGGCACCAACCAACAATCTTCTATCCTGAGTGGAATAAAAAGGGAAAGGAAGCCTCACTGATGGCTGCTTCCTGCCTCCTCCTTATCCTGCCAGGCACTGTTATTCCTCTGCGATGCTCCTCTGCCATGCTGCCTTGCCTTGCAGCCAGCCAAGTATGGATTGACATTTCTGCAAACTGTGAGCTAAAATAAACCTTTCCTCCTTTAATTTCTGAGTATTGGGTATTTTGTTCCAACAGTGAGACAGTGACTAAAACAGGCTCTTATAGAAATGGTAATCCTGTTACTAATCACCACTGAAAAGGATTTTATCTCCTCATTTTTTTTCTAATAGTTGTTGGTGTCACAAATAGAACTTTAAGAAGAGAAATTTAAAATGGAGAATTGTAGGGAAATCAAATTATTGCAACTCTGATATACACAATAATATCACATAGTGTTGGGATTGTCTTACCTATGAAATTCTAAATGTTCTACAGATTTGGTCTTATTTATTTTTATATTATCTCTGTTGTACATATATTTTAGTTCACAGTTTCAGAAGTTACAGTCCATGGTTGGCTGTCTTCAGTGTAGAAGGCACGTAGCAAAAGGGTCACACAGAAGGAAGCAGAGAGGGTGAAGGGAGGAGGTGGTAGATGATTTAACTTTCCAGATCATGCCCTCAGTGGTCTAACTCCAACAAAACCCCCTTCTAACAGCAAGTCAGCCCTGATGCCCCCATAATCAAACTACTGCCTAAAACCCCACCTCTGAACACATGAGCCTTGGAGGACATTCTAGGTCTAAAGCATAACAATTGGTTTAGAGTCAGAGTTTCAATTGCTAGAATGTAGGGGATCTGGCTGATTAGGGTGTGAGGGATTGTGGTGCACTTGTTAGTGCACTGGTCAAGGGTCAATAACTAATGCTAAGACTAGTGTACAGAAAAGAACGCTTGCTGTGGTTTTCATATTAAATGTCTCTGAAAGGCTCATCTGCTGGAGGTTTGGTCCCCAGTCTATGACACCATCCGGAAGTAGGTCTGTAGGTAGTGGGGCAAAGTGGAAGGAAGTCCTGTGATTGAAGGGATGACCCTGAAGGGGCTATAAGAACCTCCCGTCTTCCTTTCTTTTACTTCCTGGCCTCCATGAGATGAACCATCTTGTCCTGTTATGCATTTATGCCTCCATGATGTACTGTCTTGTCATAGGCCCTCAACAGCTAGGCTAGGTGGTGAGGGAATGGAACCTTTGAAACTAAGTGTCAAAATAAATATTTCTTCCTTGATGTTGATTTTATTAGGAATTAATGTTACTGTAACAGAAGTCTGGCTAAAACAGCAACGAGGACATACTCAGAGGATTGCTATTTCCTCTCTAATCATTAAACAAACCTGGAAGACCATTTTGGAGGAGGAGAAAGGAGTTTCATCTCTCTTGACTTTCACCTTAATAAGGAAAACACTCTTGGCTCTATTATGAAGTTTAAGGATTCTACTCTTCCTCTGGTTGTTTGCATCTTACTTTTATATGCTGCTACTTACTCTAGAAGTTTGACTATGAAGAATGTCTGGTGCTACACAAACCTCACTAGAAGCCTTAGTGCTGTATGCCATAGGTTTCTTCCCCTAACCCAGTGGCATTTTCAGGGAGGAAGTCTTATTTATGTACTTCTTCTACTACAGACGAGGATGCCCAGAATTTTCCTTTCAGGATGTAATGCCACGTAAGAGTTTTTGCTTTAGACGTAAAATGTTCCTCCAAAGTCTCATGTACTCAGGGGCAAAGCTTTTGGAAGGTTACTGAATCATGGATGTGCTAGTAGGAGATGTGGCCAGGCTGCGAGAGGTGGGTGACAGAGAGTGTGACCTGGATGGAGTGTACGTTTGTCCCTGGCTCTTCCTTTCTTGCTCTCTGCTTCTAGGTGCTATGAGATGAGCAGCTTTCCTTCTCTGTGCCCATCTGCTGTGACCTTCTGCCTTAGAGCAAGCCAGTCATAGCCAGAAACCCCTGAACCTGTGAGACAACATGAACATCTCCTTCTTTAATTGGTGAGTACTGCATATTTTGTCCTGGCTGGGAGAAATCCACTAATACTGTAGTTGTGATCGAAATATTAAAAAAAGATTTTGAAGCAATGAAGGGAGCTGATATCATATATACAAAATGGCTTGATAAAAATCAAAGCAGCAGGAGTGGGCTTACATTACAGAAAGGAAAGCGTGGGTTCCTAGAAACTTAGGTGGCTTATAGCATTTTTTCTCTAGGGAAATTTTTAATCAGAAAAGTTGAATATTTGTTGAACATCATACCTGGCAAATTTAAACCACCTTTAAAATATACTGCTTATCTTTAATATTGACTATGTGGCCTCCTCAGAAGATATGTTCCTGTTCTGATCACTGGAATCTATGAGTGTGACTTTATTTGGAGGAAAGGTTTTTGCAGATGTAACTAGGTAAATTATCTTGAGATGACAAGGTGCTGAGTTTTTTTATAAGATGTTCAGACATATTCTTTGTCCATAGTTCTAGTGTTTTTGTTAGTTTTCTTTTAAACTTCTGGGTACTCTTTATATACGAATGTGACTCTTTGTGAAATGCATATGTATTTTCCTCCTTGTCTTTATGCTAGTTTTGAATGTAAAGCTCATGAATTTCATGTGGTTGAGCTTATCAGTTCTTTTTTTCTTTAGTCATTCATACCTAGGACTCTTCCATTCTAAGTTTATAAAGGAACTCAACCTTTCTATGATTTTCTTTTCATTTAAATACTAAATACATTTGAAAGATTCTTTGACCACACATGATATCATGTATGAAACAATGACATTCTTCAGATGGCTACTCAGTTGTCCAAACATTATGTATTGTTTTATTTTACAAAGAATTGAGTATCATCTTTATTGTGCACCAAATTTTCATATGGGTTGGGACTGATTTCTGGAACTCATCTTCTTGTCAGAGTAACACACTTGTCCTGGTAACATATTGTGGCTTGCAAGTCTGTTCTATTTCAGAGATTTCTTGGTTTTTATTAGCTGCTTATTTTTCCTTATGAACATTAGAATTAGCTTATGTAATTCTAGAACAAAACTTTCTTTTTTTTTTACATTCTTATAGGAATTGTTAAATTTATGAGTTAGTTTAGGGGGATTGCTGTCTTTCCCAAATAAAGTTTCCTCATCTCTAACCTTGGCATTTCATCACATTTATTCAATTTTCTAGGTCTTTCAGAAATATATCCTTTTTTTCTCATATTGATTTGCATGCTTTTTGTTAGAGCTATTTGCTGTGTCTAGTGCAGCTCTTGAAATTCTTGGGGTGAAGGAAGATGGAGGATGAAGAAGTAAACACAAGAATTAGAAAACAGAAAACTGAGGTCAGGTGGGGCCCATCTGGGAGAAAAAGACTGTTCACGGACCACAGTGTGTCGATTTATACACTCAGCAGGTTGATGCCACATGACACCCTTGTGCCTGGCAGCACATTTGCTTGGATTGCCTCAGGCTGTCCGTGTTCTCTGAGCTGCAGCAGTTCATTCAAGTGGCTCACTTTGAGCTCTCTTTATTCTCCTTTGCTCGAGTCCTGCACATGTGGTCAATCTCTAGCTTGGGCCTCTCCCCACTGCTATTTCTAGATATTTTATCAGTTGCATAAACTGATGTACTATTACCATTGCCATTATAAATTGCTCTTTTCAATTTCCTTATAAATGTTGCTGCCTGTGTACATTAAAACTATTGCCTTCTAAAGATTGTGTATCTGCATATAGGACCATTTAGAAAGCATTTATTGTGTGTGTGTCATAAGAGGAACTTCTGTGTACTAACACTGACCTGATCACACAAAAAAGAAACTTAGCTCTTTGTCACAGTGAACTAATGGCCTAGTAGAAAGCGACTATGAAAGCAAACAAATTAATGGGGAAATTCTTTTTGTAATAAAGTCTACGAGGACAAGGAGTAGTAATATAGAATAATTATTTAAGTATATCTTATCTACCCAACTTAGAGACTTTGAAAATTTGATTTATTCTTTATCTCTAAGTCCCCAGATCCCATCCCAGTGCCCAGGAAACAAAAGCATAAAATATTTATTGAACTGAGCACAGCTGAATGTGGTTTGAGCTTAGGATCAATAGTGTTTTGAGTCCATGGGCCATAATGACATGGATCTCAGATTTTTCAGCCCATTTCTTATGCTATATTCTATAATGATGTTATCACTACACTGGCCTAAGGATCGATTAGGAAAAATAGTTACAGCTGTAGTTTCAGCTTTTTGTCAAAGTGTCCTGATAGGTCTCAAGTCCATGAGCAGATGGGTTTCTAGGCCTCCTCAAAAAATGCTGTAGAGGTATGATAGCTGGAATGGATGTTTCTTTTGCAGAATTTTGACTGAAGTTTGAAGGTTAAATTAAGGTCATTTAATCTAGTTGGAGCTTGTGAGTTCTCTCCAGTCACGCCTGTTAAGATTTACATCTTTAATAACAGCAGGAAGCAAGAGAACAGCATCAGAGTGAGATTTCTATTTCTATGTATAGGCTTTCTGTTGCATCATTTTTCTGTCTCGAAATGTTAATAAAAGGTAAGTAAAGAATTGAGGGTTTATTATATTTTTATTTATTTATAACCTATGTTGCTCAGAAAGAATTTAGATCAGCTTACAGGAATACAAAAAATGCAACAAGTTACATATGGTGAAAGAGGATGAGAAGAAATGGGAAGCACGTAACAAAGCTGCAGAAACACCCCAGATGTGCTGTAAGTTTGCTCAAGTTTGGGCTCTTGCTCATTAGAAAACATAATGAGCGTTAATATCATTTATAGTACAGGTAGGATTTTAAAAACATGTTAATAATGGAAAAATATGCTTGGTGCTTACTGTCTTCTAGGCATCATGCTAAGCTGTTTACATGAATTATTTAAATTCATCCTAGCAGCAGCCTGATGAGATGGGTACTCAAGCTATTCTGTTTCATTGGAACTGTTAGTAATGGCTGTCGCTAACATTGAGGTAAAAAGGAAAATATTTGAAGAGTTTTTTTAATAAAGATGGCTCCATGCAACATAGGGATAACACTCTTCATATCTAGACACAGCTGTGAGATCCACACGTCTGTCTTTTGCATCCTCCCTTGTTCTAATGAATTTATGTTGAGTTCAGATTGATTCTTTAAGGTATCAAATGCCATAAATATATCTTCTGACAAAGATTCCTTCAGGAGTAGCTTTCAGAGTATCTAGGAAAATCTCGTTTGAATACAATTCAGGGATTTAAGAATCATATCTTCTAATGAAACAATAGGTAGAAATGAAAAGTGTTGCCTTGGAGACAATTTCAGACATTGAATTAGAAACCAAGGACGAGATGTTAATGTCTAAGTCAGGTAGCTCTTGAGCATGGTTAGCAAGCTTCCTTCTTTTTTTTTTTTCATTCATGACTGCCCAGACTGGTGAACTAGGGTATATTAGTTAAGTCATGCTACGCTGTGCTGCAAAAATAAGTAAGTCTCTGAAGTGCACTGATTTTGCACAAATATTTTAACATCTTCATTTATGTTCTAGGGTTTGTATCTGATAGCTTTCTGCCATCATGTAGTCTTGTTTCCTGGAGCAAATGACATCCTAGATCAATGTATTAAAGAGTAAGCTTGGTGAAGGACCACTCTTACCTTTCTCAAATGGGAATGGGTGGATTATACCTGCTCATGTTCCACTCACAGGAACCCGATATCATTCTGTTGCACAGTGCTATGGTTTGTGTCTACATGTCTCACCCAAAGCCTCATGCAGTCATGAGGTGGGCTTCTAGAGTTTGTGATTATTCATGATCAATTATGGATTATGATAAATGGGATTATGGGTCTGAGAGCTACACTAACCCTGGGAAGGGTAGCCTGCATAGAAGAGACGGAAAGAGGCTTGCTCTTCTTTCCTCTTTTCTTCCTTTTGTTGTCTTCTGTTTCCAGGAATGGTTACCCCTTGGCCATGCCACCCTGCCTTATAGCCAGCTAATCATGGACTGAAACCCCCACAAATGGTGAGATAAATAAATCTTTCCTCCTTTAAATTTGGGTGTCTTGTAGTTTGTCTCAGCAATGAGAAAAGTAACTAAAGTGCATAGAATTTTGAAACATGGAGAAGCACATGGATATTTAAGGAAATTGACCACCTGTGCTCCACAGGAAGTAGAACTACTGGAAACTTCTCTTACTTTTGTTTTCTTTTTTCTTGCCCTCTCATCTCCTGCTTCTGGAAATTGTGTTATCATGATGTTGATGAAGGCAAACAGCTTGACATTGGCTAGCAGAGGCTTCTTCGAGAGTGGTTGAAGAGGGAAAACAGAGGGAAAGGAGG
>PVJX010025138.1:14391-27368 GCA_004027295.1 Dolichotis patagonum | reverse complement strand
CTTACAGTGTCACTGGGTGTCTCATAAGCCCTTTTAATTTTCTTCAAGTTGGGGGAGCCCTTATTGGCACACTCCTCAATCTACCTGATGTTCTCTGTATGGAGGAAGGACTCCCCCACACTCTTGCCAAGCTCTCCAAGATCTTACAGCTAGAAGGAGCTTCACTACTGCTCCTATTTATCCACTGAAGACCTCTGTTTTAGGGGCAAACACACCACACTGACAGAAGCCTGCTGAGGTCTTCTGTTTGGGTGAGGGGTTACTGAGTCTCCCATCAACCCAGCATGGTTAATCCACTGTAGTCAGAGGTTTTGGAAGGAGGAGTGGGAGCCGAAGATCAACAGCAATACTAGGTCCAGGAGGTGGGTGGGGTCCCCAAAGCAGGCTGGGAGGTCTGAGGTGGCAGGCTGGTAGTGGGGCATGCAGGAAGCGTCCTGCCCCTGTGCACTGGTGGAGGCGGGCCGGTAAGCCTATATTGTGTATTGTTATCTTCAAAGTAATTGTTCAGATTACAAGATCTAGACATCAAAAAATGATCAATCGGTTAAACAATGAAAGCACAATCTGTTCTTTTTCATGAACTAACAGAGATTACTAGTATAATTGTCTATCTTGTATATTCTTATGTATATAAACTTTTCCCTTTGTTTTCTCCTTTCCCTTACCCCAGTTGTTCTTTCTTTTTGTGCAGTTTGTTTCCTTTTCACTTTCACAATGTTTTATTGTACATTTTGGATCTTATTTACACTTTCATTTTTTTACACGAGGAAGACAATATGATATTTACATATCCAGTCTAACTTATTTCACTTATGAATATAGCCTCAAGTTGCATCTATTTATCTATAAAAGCCTCAAGTTTGTCCTTCTTTATAGCTGAATAGTATTCTATTGTATAAAAATACCACATCTTTTTTTATTCATTCCATGGTTGATGAGGATTTGGATTGTTCCCAGGATTTAGCTATTACAAATTTTACTGCTGTAAACATAACCTTGGAAAACCTTGTCTCAGGGAGCTTGTGAATCTCAGGCAAATGGGGATGGTTGGTCATTCCACCTTGGGCCTTGAATGCCACTGGATGTTGCTGTTCTCCAAGGCCTCACCTAGCCTGAGAGTCATCTGATGCAATCTACCTAGGGATTTTGGAAGCACTCTGTCTGCTGTACCCTATTCCCTCAGAGGCCCCTTCTCCATCAGTGCTTCTGGACCCCCTTTTGCTATGTTCTAGACCCAATGACTTCCAGATACTTGCCAAGATTTGTTAAGGAAATAACCCCATTCACCACTTTCCAATCTTTTATTCCCCTCACAAATCTGAGGATCCTGTAAAGTAAACTATTTCCTGTGCCACAGGCTTTTTTGTGTGCTGGGTCCTCACAGGAAGTATGTTCCTCACTTCTCAGCCTGTGAGAGCCCACTGGAAATAGCAATCTCCACAGCTGAATACCAGTACCATGGAACAGCTCCTATGTGACAGGCACTGCATCAAGGGCTTTTCAGACATTACCACTACTTCTTATGGCAAATAAATATGATTAGTCCTTTTTACCAGATAAGGAAACCAAGGCTTACAGAGGGCAAGTGTTTTATCCAAACACTTACATAGCTATTAGTATTTTTTCTGTCTCCTTTCTAATTTTATGATGGTCCCTATCCTTGTATGGATGATAAATGCATTTCTTTTACATTTTTCCCACTCATTTGACTCAACACACATACACAACTGCAAGTCAAGTACAGTATCAGACTCCTAGTACATAGGGATGCAATAGAAATGTGCTGAGCAAAGGGATTGTACATATTCTTTCTATAACGTCTAACTTGGTGCTTGATATTAAAGAGATTCTCCATTACTACTTTTAATTGAGCTGAAATTGCAATACCTAACCAAATAAGGGTGTGATGGAGGAAGAGGACCTGAAGAAAACAGATAGTGGCAGAACCTAAGATATTAAAAACCTTCTGGAAATGTGTTATTCTGAAGGCTGAGGGTAAACCTCTGAGTGCAGAAAGAAGAATTATAAAGCTTCTTCTTAGAGAGATCTAACCCCACACTTTCAGAGCTCCCCATCCTCCTATTTATCTTTTCCTTCCACTTTCCTTCTATCTTTGTTTTTCTGTTGCTCCTTTGAACTGTCTTAGAAGTCCAGCTTATCTCAACTCCACATTTCTTGGGAGGGGGGACTCACTGTCATCTTTTGGGGGGCTGCCCTTCCAAGGCATTTCCATTTCACCATTTTCTCTTTACTAATGCATGTTTTCCATACAACCTTCCTTCACTGCTCCAGCCTGGTCCAGCAGGTGCTTCTCTGTGCAACCCACACCACTCCATGCAGGTGTGTGTTTTTCCAGCTGTTTCCCAAACTAGACCGAGTTTCTTGAGGCAGGAAATCATGTTACCCTGAATCATTTGCAAATGAAATTGGCAGCCCTTTTGTATTTGTTGTCTGCCTTTCCTTTGTTTCTGCTTACTTGATGGAGCCAACTTTTGTTGACTTTTGTTGCTTGGTTAAATTGCAATTGGTAAATCATGAGTACTGGAAGTTTTGGGTTTTAGTCTTCTCTCCTTCTGTTCTTTTGCTATGTTCCCTGGTGTTTATTTCACACTTCATTCAGCTCAAAAACCCTAGCTTGATGGCATGTGTTTTGAGGGAGCTGGTAGTCAGTCAGGGTCTTCAGCAAACCCCAGTGACCCACTTTGAGGGCCCAGGAGTCCTGCCCTCTCTTGTTGATACAAGCATTTACTTAAGTGATGACTGCACCAGGCCCTCAGCCAGATGTTAGGGAGACAAGCTTGGAAAGCATTCTGGCCCTGCTGTGCCTCTCTGGCTCAATGTTCAACCTTCAGTCTTTGGATTTCTATTTACCCATCTGCAAATGGAGGAGAGGGGAGAGCTGACCTGAAAGGGCTCCTGGCAGTGCAGGTCTTGTCTGTCCTGGGTACAGGCCCCTCCACATATGCTTTCCCCAGAAGAACCAGGCTTCCCTCTCTTCACTCTTACCACCTTCTCCTGCAGCTTCTGAGTAGATATATTCCCTCACTGCTTCCTGTTCATGTTAATGAACAGCTCCAAGAAGCACTTTGAGAAGCTCAGCTAGCCCGTGGGAATAAAAGAAAAAAGAAGAGAGAAAGGGTTGACATGTCAGATGGCCATCTAGGGCACATTGGGGAATGAAAAACACACTGATGTACAAAACCCTTCCCTAAACTCAGTACTGAAGAGTCATATTAATCATTTGATCAGGGAGGCCAAACCAGAGTGGGAGTTGGGAAGAAGATAGAGTTCTGCTTATTTTCCTAGAAAAGCCTAAGGAATCAATGTTTCCTTGCACTTGTAAGACACTTGACATCGGTTTTTTTTTCATATCCTGGTAACATTTTCCATTACATTCCACAGATTTATTTTGTTTGAGAAGATCTTGCTATATAGTCTGGGATGGCCTTAAACTTGCTACATACCCCAAGTTAGGCTTGAATTTAGAATCTTCCTGCCTCAGCTTCCTGAGTGCTGAGATTATAGGCATGTACCACCAAAACTAGTAACAAATTTTTTTGAGCTCCTTCTATATTCAAATCCTTATATTGGAAATATTGGCATTTTTTGTAGGACAAACTGAAAATTCAAGTGTAAATTTGTGATATTTTCATTTTAATGTCTGTCTCCCCCACTAGACTGTAAACTCAATAAAGACAAGAATCGTGTTCATTGTCTTCCCCATCAAATACTTAGGATATAACAACAGTGCTTGGCAAACTATAGTCACTCAATAGATAATGACAAAATTTCAGAGTGCTGGGACAAGGGGATAGTCTTTGATTTTGCAAAGGCTGGTGCAGAAGCAAGCTTCTCCATAGTAGATGTTTAATAGCCATGAATTTAACTAAATGAATAATAATAATGTTAGAAAATACTTATAGAGAGCCTACTGTATACAAAGCCTTGTGCTGCATACTTTACATTTATTCACTTATTGGATTCTCAGGACAACCCTATTAAAACTATGCATTTACAGATGGAAAAACCAAGCCATAGAGATTTACCAACTTGGAAGTGACACAGCTGAGATTTAAACTCCAGCTGTCTGAGGTCTAGCTGTCTATGAACCTAACCACTACACTACACTGACTTCCAACAATGAATACTCAAACTGAGCACTGGATAAGTGAAGTAATTTCAAAGCAGAATTTTCACAGGAAGAGATCAATGCTGGAGCTAAGATCAGAACCCAGGTCTCTCTCACTCTGCCATAGTATATCTGGTGCTCTTCCAGAGCCCCTGAGAATGGAGGCATAAAAAGGCATCTGAGAAGTCTACATGTTTGTGCGCAGAAACAATCTTAGTGGGCTAGTAGGCTCTCAGGAGAAGACAGGAGTCAGAGCAACCACTAAAGTAGAAACAAGTGTGATCGCCAAGTCCCCTTTCTCAAGTAGGAACAGGTGTTGGGTTGCTTCTCAGAGTTCCTAGTTGAGGCCTGAGTGATTCTTTTCCCCCACATTAATTCATCAGAAACACCCCTATGACTACAGGTACTTGAGACCACGTCCACCTCATTGCAATTGGGTGCATGTGGAGAAAGGATACATTCTGGGGAGATGAGACAGGCTTCTCTGCAACGTGGTGAGTGTGTAGGAGTCAGGGTGGAGCAGTGAGTAGGGAGGACTGGAGGAAAGGTTTGATCAAGCCTGACAAAATCCCAGAAGCCAACCAGACACAGTGAGATATTATACAAAGTATCCATAAGCAACCCAGCTTAAGAGGTTTAGAGCTTCTGGTTGGGCTTCTTGCCACAGCAGAACAGCACCATGGCCACATTCTTCCGACGTGATGTTCAAGAAAGCCTCCAAACACTCTGTGTTATGCAGTGGATTCCAGTCTATATAATTTTAGGTGAGTAAACCACAAGGCCTGGAAAGCACATGGGAACAGGCCAAAAAAAAGAGCCCAGTTATTACTAGATGAAAAATGCCCAGTGTGATTATCTGCTCAGTTCCCCCTAATACTCCCAATAAGAAGGACTAGGGCCAGGGCACAAAGGCCAAGAGTGAGTCTCTGGTTCTTTTGGTTTAAAGATTATTCCACCCTTCTCAGGAGATGTGCCCTACAAACTGGCTGAAAAGACTCATATTTGGGGACAGGGCAGATAGAGGTGGTGGTGGCTTGCAGAAGTAGTGCTACTAGGTAGGTATAAGATGATTTTCTAGTGTCAGTTTATGGTGAGAGAATTCTGGGAAATATGAGGGCTATCTGGATTACTTATTAGAATTTGGAGAAAGAACTATTTTTTTGGTAGACTCAGGGAAAAGTGGTCATCGGTGCTGGGCAAATAGACTGACTGGCAGGTCCACACCATTCCCAGCCAGAAACCAGGGCATTGTTGGTGGTCATTTATGGCAGGAAGTTTGAAAACTGGATGAGGAGAACTAATGTCATTCTGAAGGGTAAGACAAATAGGGGACAGCTGATTCCAACCCATGAGCAGCTGTATGACAACCATAGGGCAGACACTTTTTATTTCCCTTTTGGGTACTGGGAATTGGCACTGCGCCACTACGCTATAGCCCCAGCCTGGGGCATATGCTTTTAACCAGAATTTAGGATTGATTATGGAACTGAATTTAGATGGAAAGAATACCTATTTAGTCTCACTAATCTCTAAGTTAAAATGTAGCATCTCCTTCAATGATGAATGTAGGCAATAACCCCAGAGGTGTTTGCAGTACCCATCAGCAGACCTGAAAAGATTTGTACTTCATATTAGAGTTGTTACAATCATCTTGAAATTTCATTTATGCCTATAACTACTTCAAAATTCTATTAGTTCTTGGAATCAGCATTATATCTAGTTATTTAATGCAAAATCAAGAGCCACATTTGTTACTGGGTCACATTTTAAGTAATATTGTGATAACTGCATTTTAATATAATCATTTCCTTTGTATGTTTGTGTGTTTTATTTTGCACGTTGAAAATATTATTTAGAGAAGGGAGCCTGTTGCTTCATTGAACTGCCAGATGGATCCACGGCCTCCTAAATGTAGAACCGATAAGCTTTATTAAAGTAGAATCATGCTGAGCCTATGAACAGCTTGACTTTAGCTGCATTGGAACATGGAAGTGATTTTATTTTTTGTAAACTGCTGTATGAGAGGTATGGTGAAATGATGAAATCAAGAAACAGACAAATTTAATAATGCATGATGGGGGACTGGGAGATCAATGACTCAGGATGGGCAGAGACAAAGACACTCCAAGCTAGCCACTGTTTATTAGCCAGTGTAGGGGAGAGTGTAGGTGCTCTTCCTGGAACAGTGTAGAGGCTGTGGTAGAATGGGCAAGTTTAACATCATAAAGGAAACAAGCCAAGATCCATCCCCACACACAGGTGCTAATCTCCCTGACCCAGAGAGGAAGATGATTTCCACATTCAAAACCAGCCCACAAGGCAGGCAGGACAAGGAGAGCCTAGGACATACTATGTCAATTTATAATTCCTAGTCCCCAACATTTATAGTCTTTTTACTTGCTTTTTGTTCTCCTTTGCATATTACCATAACTTTCTGAAAAAGACTCATTTAGTAAGTTTCAGCCCTCAGATAGAAGAGCAAAGGGCATAGGAATGTCTTAAGAGATTTAGCGTTGTGTTGGCAGTCAAGATTTCAAGCCTGGGTCCCCCAAGGAGTGGGAAAAGGGGAGTCAGAGAGAGCAGGGAAAAGTTGATAAGAGAGGAAGTGCTGTGGCCTGGGGATGCAGCTCAATGTAGAGTACTTATCTAACATGTGCTAGGCAGGCCCTGGGTTCAACCCCTGCATGCCTCCCCTAAAAGAAAAGACAGAAAGGAAGGCTTGCGACTCCTTTTTGGCATGGGACCTCTCCCACCAAGGGTGACCTTGGCATAACCCTTGAACACAAAAGCTCACATTATTCTAGCTTCCCTGGGGCAATTATCATTGTTAAATTTGGTCTTATTTTTCTCCCAGAAAAAGGCTCTTTGTCAAGTAGTGTTTTATCTATTCCTTTTTGTCTTTCTAAGGACAGTGTCTCCAGGCAGGGAAAGGATAGAAGTTACTTAAAA
Organism: Dolichotis patagonum; assembly: GCA_004027295.1. NCBI lineage: Eukaryota > Metazoa > Chordata > Mammalia > Rodentia > Caviidae > Dolichotis > Dolichotis patagonum. The sequence goes on along the minus strand of PVJX010025138.1, from coordinate 20,290 downwards.
GGCCTAGAAGGCAAGTGTTAGCTTCTGCTAATGCCTTTTTCTCACTAAATCTCATCAGCTTCCAGTCACTCTGGAAGAGCTGGAGGAGTGTTAGGGACACATGATGGCACCATTATGTCATCAATTCAAAACACAAGTATACAGTTCAGTGGGATTGAGTGATTCACTATGTTATACAGCCATCATTGCTGTCCCTCTCTAGGTTCACCCATATGGTCAGAATTTTTTCCCTTTTCAAGGCTAAATAATACTACCTTGTTTGGATACACTAAATATTCTTTCTCATTCACCCATTGATGGGAACTACCACCTCAGCTATTGTGAATAATGCTGCTACAAACATGGATGTATAAAAATCTTTGAGACTCTGATTTACTTCCTTTAGATACAAACCCAGAAGTGGAATTGTCAAATTGTGCAGTAATTCTGCATTTTAATTTTTTGAAGAGATGCCAACCTGTTTTCCATAATGGCTACATTATTTTACATTCCCAACAGCAGTGCACAAAAGTTCCAATTTCTCCACATCCTCACCAATGCTCATGTTTCTGTTTGTTTTTGCTGTCGTTATAATTTAGTCATACTAATGGATGTGCAATGATAGCTCACTCTGTGTGTGACTGTGTGTGTGTTTTTCAGTACTGGAAATTTGAACTGAGGGCCTTAGCACTGAGATGCATCTCAAGCCCCTTTTTATTTTTATCTTTATTTTTATTTTTGAGACAAAGTCTCACTAAGTCCCTAAGTTTCCCAGGCCAGGCTGGAACTTGTGATCTTCCTCCCAGAGTACTGGGATTATAGGCTTGCATCATGAGGCCCACTTTTATTGTGCTTTTGACTGGCATTTCTTGATGATTGTTGATCTTGAACATCTTTTCATGTGCTTCCTGGCCATTTGTCTTGATGTCTTTTACAGTATCATTCCATTTGTCTTTCTCTGCTCATTTAGGTGTTAAACACCCTGATTTTATTCCTTTAGTGATTATGCTATGAGTTGAAAGAAACCTAGGTCTTTGAAATTACCAAGATAGCTACAGTATCTGACAGTGTGATGTTCCCAGAAGTGTAGAATACATTGAAATCTCTTTTCCAGTAGTTATAGAGAAAATATTAATTATAAGACTTTGAAAAACCTTTGCTGAGACTATAATAATTAAATTAAGGCCTTTTACTATCTAATAACAGAGATGAATCAATCTTTTATTCAACCATTGTACATATTTTTTGTCAGCACTGAACAGATATACAAATCACCACAATGTAAGACATTAGAAAGTGAAAGAAAGAACCACGACAGAGAGATATTAAACTGTTAGAGAAAGAAAGCTTGAGGCAGGGCAAGAGAGGCAAGAGAGGGAAACAGTGTGCTGTGGTGAACAGAACAGGAGTTTTGGAATATATGGGGACTGGATAACAATTAGCTATGTGACTTTGGACAAATACTTGAATCTCTATAATCCTTAAGTAATCCCATTGTCTCAGCCTGATCCACAGGAAATTCCCCACACAGAAAGGCCAGTCTTTCTTCCTTTCTTTCTTCCTCTGTCTCCTTCTCTGGTTTGTATTTTCTCTCTTGCTCAAAGCCTCCCCCATTGCTTTTCCTCTTCCTGAATGATGTTCAAAATTGTAACAGATTGCAGAGCATTATTGTATGTGATAAAGAGGAAACAGGTAAAATAGGGAAAAGTTGGAGAAAAAAGGCAGAAGGACAAGGAGGAAGGAAGTGAGAAAAGATGAATGGGAATATGAGTTGGAGGAGATGTATGATACAAATATTCATGAGCCTTATACTTGGGTAATAGCTCTGACAGCCTTTCTGAGAAGCAGTTTACATTCAGAAGAAAGCTTTGTAACTCTTCTTGGCTCATATCACCATCTCTCTGAACCCTTATACTGTCCTCTTTTGTGATCCTCTATCCTCTAGTCTACACACTTTCTAATCCATTCTACTGTCTACTCCCAAAAGACTCTTCCAGAAACATCTTTGATTGCATCCTTTTTCTGCTCAAAAATAGGCAGTGATTTCCCATTGCTGTCTTAATGATGTATGAATGTGTTAGCCTGGGCATTCAAGGTTATTCTGCCTTCCCTGGCAATGACCCTTTCTCAGTTTCTCCTCCTAATCTTCCCCTCTATGACACTTCAATTTCAGGCAATCCAATTTCAGAATAAATCAGAAGTGAACCTTCCTACTCTTTCCCCTCTGCTCTCAGTATTCCCTCCACTGGAGATATTCCATGGCAGTCCTTCCTGGACTCTTCAGAGACCATGCAGTGTTCTAGTATGTTAAAAATAGTTGCCATCTGCCTCTGCCCAATTCTACCTTCTATGGTGAATACAGAAAAGCAGTCTTTTTTCCCAAAGAGATTGATAAACTTGGTTCATTATATAACTTAAAAAGAAGCCACAAAAAGGAAAAAACTAAGACCTGTACTGTAAAGAATAATATCAGAGTAGATTTATACACTTATTCCAAATTTCAGAGTGATACAATGACCTCAGAGTTTAAAACCATCACCGTTATCACTGGTTATTTTACAATAATTGGCTTAGTCTACAAGTTCAAGACAAACATACTAATGCATTTACTTTTCTTCAGCAATCATAAAGATTACATAAAGTCTGTCCCCAAACTTTTGTGCAGATTAATTAAAAGTAAGCCTGGTTAAGATGCTTTACAAGGACACATGAATGACTAAGAGTATACAATACTTTTTAAAAACAAAAATGTTTTAATATTTAAAGAAAGACCATCTCTCCATCTTTTGGAATATATATATATATATATATATATATATATATATATATATATACCAGGAATTGAACTCACAACCTCAGGCAGGCACTTTTCACCACTAAGCTAAACCCCCAGCCCTGGACAATATATTTTGAAAACGTTAAACTTGAGAAATTATTTAAAGGTAAATAACATTAACAACCATAAGGAATACTATTTATAAAATAATTGCAGTTATAGAGGCTACTTTTTAAAAAGATTGAAAATAATGATTCTTAGTAGGATAGATACACAATGACAGACACTGTCCAGGAAACACAGTGCAGCATCACACTACATAGATTGGCATTTCCAATTGTCAAACAACAGAAAATTCCCTTTGTTTACAATTGGGCAATGAACTCTGTGTGAAGAATGAATTTTATTTTATCACTTTCACCAAGAGCATAAGAAATGTCTACCTGCAGAGCAGCATCACCTGAAGATCTACATTTATTGCTTTAAGTCCACAGTCTTCCTCTGAGAGGAAGTCAGTGCTGTCATACATGTCTAAGCCTTCCCACTGGGGCAGCAGGTGAGAGAATGGGATGAGGATCAAGGGAGACATTAGTGCCAAGCCAGTGTAGTCCTCACACATTTGCCCCTTGCCTGCTGCTCCCACACTGCACCTGTGGCTCAACACCACTGAGAACACCCCTCAACACACTGTAGACAGCCTAAGACTGTGCCACCTCTGCAAGACTGCTACTTTGTAAGAATAGGCTTGGTACTGACTTTTATAATTTTTGTCCTTTCTAATCTATATCTCCATGAGAAAAGGGGCCATTTTTTATCATTATATTTCTCAGGAGATCAAGATGTACACTACACTGATGGTTCTGCTAGATTTCTTCTTTTCAGTAGAGACCTTTAAGTCAATCTTCTTCTCTCCTTCCCTAAGATAGCCGTGTGTGTGTGCGTGTGTGTGTGTACCCTACTACAAAAAGTAGAATATAGTCTGGGATGTCCAACAGACTAGTTCTGCCACCTATTTGCTAGAAGACCTTGTGCAAATAAGTCTTTTATTTTTTATGCGACTTTGAGAAAGTAAATAATTCATACCCTAATTGGGAAGAGCATAATGCTAGTCTCTGAAGACTGTTCTAAAGATAATGAGATGAGAAAATCCTCAATGGATTATAATTTTTCTTCTTTCCTATGATAGAAATAGACATTTCTTGGAACCCAAACACCTCACTTGTCTTAGTTTATTTTCTGTTGTTGGAACACAATATCACAGAGTAGGTAATTTATAAATAATAGAAGTTTCATTAGCTCATTGCTCTGGAGGCTGGGAAGCCTAATGTGAATGTGCCAGTGTCTGGAGAGGGCTCTCTGTTACATCATCCCATGGCAGAAAGTGGAAGAAGGAGAAAGAGTACACACAACAGAGAGTCAAACTCATCATTATCAGGAACCCACTTAACAGCATGAAACCACTTGCCTATTAAAAGTCCCACCCCCAAAGCTGTTGCACTGGAAATTGTGTCCAACACATGAAATTTGGACACATTCAAACTATAGCATCTTGCCACTAGACTTTCAGAAGTATGACAGTCATTTCTGTGAGAGGCACCTAGACTGATTTCATTGACTCTTCAGGAAGAAAAAGGATAACTAAGGTCTTAGGAAATTAAGCAGATAAAGTCTTTCATGTGTTCCTACCACCCCTGAAAGCCCTATTAAGACATCTTCCACTATTCCCTCTCTGCCATCTGTATGTACAGCCAACTACATTGGGCTGAAAATTCAAACTCCATGGAATCTTTCAAATGGGTTTGAGAAATAGTCACCTATTTCAGGTTCCCATTGCCTCTCACCACAGTTGCTGAAACTCTTACCTGATCCCCTGCCTGTAGGCTCCTGTTTCCAGTTATCTTAAATTGTCTTATTGAAAAACAAATATTCTCTGCTTAATAACCTACATGGACTTCTCTTTTCCTTTAGCATCAAGTCTTATCATCTAAGATTTCTTCCCTGTTTCATCCCTTGTTTTATGATGTGCCATGCTCCCTGTGATTTTAGAGGTTTTAGTGCTACTTAAAGGCTTTGGATTCCACCATCTCCAGGCTTTTGTTCATGGAAAGCCTTTCCTCCACCAAGCTATTGGTCAAAATCTTATCCTTCTCCTGAAATTCAGCTTTAAATATTATCTTCCACATGAAGTCTAGAGCTTCTAGAAGGCAGGGACTTTGTTTTCTGTATGTATTAATGCAAACTAATACCAAAAATTATTAAAAATATTTTTAAAGTGCTTAAAATAGCTCTTGGCACATATAAACTCTCAACAAATGCCACCTACTTTTATTCCCAAGTTCAGAGGAAAGAAACACGACCTCACTGAACCTCAGTTTCTTCCTCTTTATTTTTCTTTTTTAAATTTTTCTTTTGTTTTATTTTTTAAGAGCAGAATGTATTTATTGAGAGAGAAAGCTTCTGTCCAAGAGAGAGACAGAAAGGGTCCCAAGTGTGTCATCCTCTTTCTTCCTCTATAAAATAGTGGTAATAACTTTTTCTACCTATCAAGGCTGCTAGAAGATTAAATGAGATAATACACAGTAAGTGCTGAGCAGTGCTGTTTCATAATAAATGCTGAATACCTATCTCAGTACATAGCATTGAGGATCATGTTTGCATTATTTTCATTGTTTCCATATTTACTCCCTTCAGCCTCTTCTTTCCAGTCCCCAGCACTCTCCCCCTGCCTTTAGCAGAGATTTCATGTGAGATAAATCAATGCTTATTGAGTTATCAAATGAACTTTTATTACCATAAGCTCTTACATTTATAGTTCATTGAGCTCTAATAAGTAATTAAGAAGCCACAGAAATTCCTCTTTGACAAGTCAGCCATGTTCTTGGATTTATTAAAGCATTAAGCCAACTGACTAGAGTTGGCAGACATTGCCAACACTCAGATTTTGGTCATGGCTTGAAATGCCATGTTTCTACAAATAAGAAAGAAGTACTGAGCCAGTCTGAGGCAAGAGGATGGCAAGTTCAAGCCCAACTTAGGCTTCATAGTGAACTGAAAGCCAACCTGGACTACAGAGTGAGGCTCTGTCTCAAATACGTATACATATACATATATATATATATATATATATATATATATATATATATA
>PVJX010025138.1:0-14291 GCA_004027295.1 Dolichotis patagonum | reverse complement strand
TCAAACTAACAAATATTTATTGTGATCCATCTCCTTGAGCATGGCACTGAGTCAACAATTGTTTTCAAAACATTTGCAGTGGAATAAGGAGTGGCCCAGACAGATACGATATCAATAACACAAGTAAACAAAACAAAACAAAGACAGAAGCACAAATAATGTGCTGAGAGTATGCAGAGGAGAAAACTCTTAATTCTGCCAATTCTATTAGTGTAGGTATCATCAAGAAGATGTCATTTGAGCTGAGCCCTGAAGGCTGAATTTTGATAAGCAGAACATAGGGGCAAGCATAGTCAAAATAGCTCTGGCCTCCTCAAGGTCATCGTAGAAGCGCAGAGAAAGGTGCCACGCAGAGGAGACCACCAAGCTCTGCCTTGGCTCGTGCTGCTGGGGGTGCTTGCCCACTGCTGCACTCCCCCACTGCCACAGCCTAGAAGAAGGTGTCTTGCAGATTAAGTGGCCAAGCCCCGCCCCAGCTTGCATGGCTGAGCTGGCCTGTGCCCCTCTGGCCACCTCGCTGCCACCATACTGGCACAGAGGAAGGCGCCGCACAGAGGAGACCACCAACTCTACCCTGGCTGGCGCTTACAGGTGTGCTTGCCCACTCTCCTCCCACCATGGCCACAGCCCACACAGAATCATTGAATTGAGGTGGATTGACAATGATGGTTCAGTAGGAGACTGGGTGGCCCCACACCCAGACAGAACACCCTGGTAAGTTCTAGTCACTATGTGCCCAATAATTGGGTGGACATCAAACACAGAGTAAGACCCTAGGAGGTACACTGCTGACAGTCGTGACTATTGGGACTAAATAACAAAATATTGGCCCAGAAGGTGAAAATAACAAAACAAAAAACCAAAATGCAATCTCAAACATCTAGTCCATCAGGTGCAAGAACAGATGACAGAGAAATGGGGGACTTAAACAGTCATACACTAGAAATCTCTGAAAAGATAACAAATGAAGTAAAGAAATCCATGAGGCTATAGAGGAAATCAAATTAGAAGTAATGGCTTATGTAAAGACACAAGTAACAACTTTAGTAAAGGATTTACTCAACATAGCCAGGGAAGAAATACATTTTAAAAAATACAGGAGCATGGGAAATTGATTGAAAACTTGAATGAACAAGGTAGAAAACAAACAGAGTCCAGGAAACAGTTTCAAAGAGATATCCAAGAAACAAAAAACTCTATTGAAAGCTGGCAAAACCATTTAAATGAAGCTGAGGATAGAATTTCAGACCTTGAGGATAGGATCACAGTTAGTGACCAGGAAAACATAGAACTTATAAAAACAACAATGCACCACAAAATAACAATCCAACAGCTTCAAGATAATGCCAAGAGAAACAATGTAAGGCTAATAGGCATCAGTGAGGAGGCAGGAGACAATGAAAAGGACTTAACGAAGCTATTCACAGAATTAATTATGGAAAATTTCCCAAACATAGGGAAAAAATCTGACATACAAATAAGTGAGGCATATAGAATTTGAAACAGTCATAACAAACATAAATCTACACCCAGACATATAATAATTAAGATTTCAGACATACAAAATAAAAACAGAATACTAAGAGCTGTTAGAGAAAAGACACAAATCATCTATCAAGGAAAGCCTATTAGAATCACAGCAAACTTCTCAGCACAAACCTTCAGGTTCAGATGAGCTTGGAGTAAAGTATTTCAAGTCCTAAAAGAAAACAACTTTCAACCCAGACTGTTGTACCCAGCAAAAATGTATTTCACATTTAATGGAGAAATAAGATACTTCCATGACAAAGAACAACTGAAGAAATTCCTATCTACCAAACCAGCTCTAGAAGGAGTATTGAAAGACATACTAGAAAGAGATAAAAATGACCACAATCTCCAGAGCAACAACAGAAAGAAACCACCAGCCTGGACAAGACATTAAACAAGGGAGGAAAGTGGGAAACCAACCACAGGAATATAATATGGCAAAGTTAAGTCAATACTTATCAGTAATAACCATAAATGTAAATGGGCTTAATTCAGCTGTCAAAAGAAGCAGGTTGACAGAATTGATCAAGAAACAAGATGCCACAATATGCTGTATACAAGAAACACATCTGACTCAAAAACAAACTCATAGACTAAAAGCTAAAGGATGCAAAACAGTATTCCATGCAACAGGAACCCAGAAAAAAGCAGGGGTAGCTATTCTGCTTGCAGACAAACAGAACTTTAAACCTAAAAGGATTAAAAGAGATAAAGAAGGCCACTACATACTTGTAAGTGGAAAACTACAAGAGGAAGAACTAACAATTATAAATATATATGCACCAAATAAAGGAGCACCCAACTATATAAGACAAATACTAATGGACATGAGAAACCAAATACACAAGAACACAATTGTAATAGGTGCCCTTAACTCCCCACTGTCACAAAGAGATAGATCAAATAGACAAAAAGTCAGCAAAGAAATAACAGAACTGAATCACACCTGTGAACGAATGGACTTCATGGATATTTACAGTGTTCAACCCAACCACATATGAATATACATTCTTCTCAGCTGCACATGGGACATTCTTTAAAATAAACCACACATTAATGCATAAAGCATTCTTAAGTAAATACAAAGGGAGTGAAATTATTCCACGCTTAATATCTGCTCATAGTGCACTAAAATTAGAAATCAATGAAAAAAAACCTGCAAAATCTGCATAAATACATGGAAATTAAATAACAACCTTCTGAACGATCAGTGGGTTACAGAAGAAATTAAAGAAGAAATAAAACAATACATAAAATATAATGAAAATGCAGAAACATCATACTGTAACCTATGAGACACAATGAAAGTAGTCCTAACAGGAAAATATATAGCAATACATAGTCACATAAAGAAAATAGAATGAGCACAAATAAATAAACTAATGCTACATCTCAAGCTCCTATAAAACAAAAAACAACTCAAACCCAAAGCTCATGGAAAAGAGGAAATTGTTAAGATTACAGTAGAAGTTAATGCACTTGAAATCAAAAGAACAATACAAATAATTAATGAATCAAAGAGCTGGTTTCTTGAGGGGATAAACAAAATTGATAAACTAACCAACCTTATCAAGAAAAAAGAAGGAAAAACCCAAATTCATGCAATAAGGACTGAAAAGAGTGAAATTACTACAGATCCCATAGAAATTCAAAAGATCATGAACACCTACTTGGAAAATGTCTACTCACTTAGGGTGGAAAACACAGAGGAAATAGACAGATTTCTAGAAACATATGAACTACCAAAGCTCAATCAAGAAGATATCACAATTTTGAATAACCCAATATCAGCTACTGAAATCAAAAATGTAATTAAAAACTTACCAACAAAGAAAAGCCCAGATCCTGATGGATTCATGGCTGAATTCTATAAGAAATTTAGAGAAGACTTAATGCCAACAGTTCTTAACCAATTCAATGAAATTGAAACAAATGCAGGCCTGCCAAAATCATTCTTTGGAGGCAAGTATTATCCTGATACCAAAACCAGAGAAAGACCCAACCAAAAAGGAAAACTATAGACCAATCTCACTAGTGAACATTGATGCAAAGATTCTCAATAAGATACTGGCAAATACAATGCAGCAAATCATCAAGAAGATTATACATCATGACCAAATGGGATTTATTCCAGGAATGCAGGGATGGCTTAACATACGCAAATCAATAAATGTAATACGCCACATCAACAGACCCAAAAATAAAAATCACATGATCATCTCAATAGATGCAGAAAAAGCTTTTGATAAAGTGCAACATCCATTCATGATAAAAACCCTCCAGAAACTCAGAATAGATGGTATGTACATCAATCTCATAAAGGCCATTTACGACAATCCAACAGCCAATAGTATACTAAACAGACAAAAACTGAAAGCCTTCACTCTAAAATCAGGAGCAAGACAAGGATGTCCACTATCACCATTCCTATTCAATATAGTTCTAGAAATGTTAGCCAGAGCAATCAGACAAGAGGGAGTAACAAAAAGAATAAAAATAGGAAAGGAAGAAGTTAAATTATCACTATATGCAGATGACATGATACTTTATATAGAAGACCCCCAAAACTACTAGAGATAATAAACAAATTCAGCAGTGTAGCTGGATACAAAGTCAACACTCAAAAATCAATAGCATTCTTGTACACAAACAACTCACTGAGAGAGAAATTATGGAAATATCACCTTTCACAATAACATCTAAAAAAATGAGATACTTAGGAATCAACCTAACCAAGAATGTAAAAGATCTTTGTTCTGAAAATAATAAAACCTTAAAAAAGGAAATTGAAGAAATTAGAAAATGGAAGGATATCCCCTGCTCTTGTTTAGGAAGAACCAACATGGTGAAAATGGCCATACCCCCAAAAATGTTATACAGATTTAATGCAATCCCAATAAAAGTACCATCAACATACCTTACAAATCTAGAAAAAACATTCCTAAAATTCATCTGGAAACAGAAGAAACCTAGAGTAGGAAAGGTGATTCTGAGCAACAAAGGCAAAACAGGAGGCATTACAATCCCTAATTTGAAATTATACTACAAAGCTACAGTGATAAAGTCTGCATGGTACTGGCAAAGAAATAGACCTGAGGATCAATGGAACAGATTAGAAGATGCACACTAATACAAAGATATTCAGCCACCTTATATTTGACAAAGGGCCTAAACATGTTCACTGGAAAAAAGATAGTCTCTTTAATAAATAGTGTTGGAAAAATTGGCTTTCCACATGCTGAAGACTGAAAATAGACACATGCCAATCTCCAAACACTAAACCTAAAGTCAAAATGGATCAAGGACCTAAATATTAAAACAGAAACACTAAATCTACTGGAAGACAAAGTAGGTAAAGACATTGGATACATAGGTGTAAGGAGAGAATTCATTAATAAAATGCAAACTTCATGGGAAATACTTTAAAGATTGAAAATCTGGGATCTCATATTACTAAAAAGTTTTTGCACTTCAAAAAAAATCACCAACAAAGTGAAAAGAAAACACACAGAATGGGAAAGAATTTTAGCCAACAATCCCTCTTACAAAGGAATTATATCAAAAACATATAACAAAGTGAAAAACACCAAGCCTCCCAAATTCAAAGACCCTCTCCAATAATGGGCATCTGAGATGAACACACAGTTCTCAGATGAAGATATACAAATGGCAAATAAATACATGAAGAAATGCTCACCATCACTGGTCATTCAAGAAATGCAAATTAAAACAGCATTGAGATTTGATCTCACCCCAGAAAGAATGGATGCCATCAAGAAAACAGCTGATAACAAATGTTGGCAAGGATGCAGGGAAAAAGAACACTCCTCCACTGTTGGGAGTGCAGACTGGTGCAGCCACTGTGGAAATCAGTATGGAGATTCCTCAACAAACTAGGATTGGAAATTCCATTCAATCCAGCTATTCCCCTCCTGGGTATTTTCCCAGAAAAATTGAAAACATCAGGTCACATAGATATATGTGCACCTATGTTCATAGCAGCACAATTTCTGATAGCTAAATCTTGGAAACAAACAAAATGCCCATCAACTGCAGAGTGGGTGAAAAAAATGTGATATTTTTATACAATGGAATACTACTCAGCCATAAAAATGATGATCTTGCAACCTCTATAGGTAAATGGAGCCAACTTGAAAATATGCTCATACTTCATGCAACTGGAAACAGAAAAAAAGCAGGAGTAGCCATTCTGTTTGCAGACAATGTGAACTTCAAACCAAGAATGATCCAAAGAGATAAAGAAGGTCACTAAATACTAGTTAGGGGAAAACTTCAAGAGGTAGAGATAACAGTCTTAAATATATATGCACCAAATTCCAGAGCACCCAGCTATATAAAGCAAATACTAACAAATGAGAAATCAAATAAGCAATAACACAATTATAACAGGAGACTTTAACACACCACTGAAACAAAGGGACAGATCAACTAGACAGAAAATCAGCAAAGACATAACAGAACTGAATCACACCTGTGAACAAATGGACTTGATAGACTTATACAGAGTGTTCTATCCAACAACATCAGAATATACCTTCTTCTCAGGAGTACATGGGACATTCTCTAAAATAGACCATATACTAGCCCACAGAACATATTTAAGCAAATACAAAAGAACTGAAATTATCCCATGCATGTTATTGGATCATAGTGCCATGAAACTAGAAATTAATGATAAAAGCAACTACAAAAACCTCACAAACACATGGAACATGAGTAATACACTCCTGAGCAACCAGTGGCTCACAGAGGAAATTAAGGAAGAAATTAAACAATGTCTACAAGCCAATGAAAATGCAAACACAACTTACTGGATTTTGTGGGATGCAATGAAAGCAGTCCTTAGAGGAAAATTTATTGCATTAAGTTCCCACATCAGGAAGACAGAATGAACAGAAATAAACAACCTGATGCTACAACTCAAACATCTATAAAAAGAAGAGCAAGCCAAGCCCAAAGCCAAAAGATGGGAGGAAATTATAAAATCAGAGCAGAAATTAATGCAATAGAGACTAAGGAAACAGTACAAAGGATCAATGAATCAAAGAATTGGCTCCTTGAAAGAATAAATAAAATTGATAAGTCCCTGGCCAAACATAAAAAAAGCGGAAAGAAAAAACTCAAATTCATGCAATAAGGAATGAAAAAGGTGAAATTAGCACAGACTCGGTGGAAACACAAAAGATCATCAACGCCTATTTTGAAAAACTCTACTCTCATAGGTTCAATAACACTGAAGAAATAGACAGATTCCTAGACACATATGATCTACCAAAGCTGGATCAGGAAGATGTAAAACTGCTGAATAATCCAATTTCTATTAATGAAATTGAAAATATAATTAAGACCTTGCCAACAAAGAAGAGCCCAGTCCAGATGCATTCACTGCAGAATTCTACAAGAAATACAAAGAAGACTTAATTCCAACACTCCTGAAAATCTTCAATGAAATTGAAAGGGAAGCAATTCTTCCTAAGTCATTCCTGGAAGCAAATATTACTCTAGTACCAAAGCACGAGAAAGACCCAACTAAAAAAGAGAACTATAGGCCAATCTCCCTAATGAACATATGTGCAAAAATTCTCAATAAAATATTGGCAAACAGGATGCAGCAAATCATAGAGAAGATCATACACCACGACCAAGTGGGATTCATCCCAGGAGTGCAGGGATGGTTAAACATATGCAAATCAATAAATTTAATCCACCATATCAATAGAGCCAAAAGGAAGACTCACATGATCATCTATATAGATGCAGAAAAAGGTTTGGATAAGGTCCAACACTGATTCATGATAAGAACCTTACAGAGAATTGGAATAGAAGGCCTTTACCTCAAAATGATAAAGGCCATCTATGACAAACCAACAGCCAGCATCATATTAAATGGCCAAAAACTGAAAGCCTTTATCTTAAAATCAGGCACAAGACAAGGATGTCCCCTGTCACTGCTCTGATTCAACATAGTACTGGAAATACTAGCCAGAGCAATAAGACAAGAAAGAGAAATAAAAAGAGTAAAGATAGGAAAAGAGGAAGTTAAATTATCATTATTTGCAGATGACATGATACTTTACATAGAAGACCCCCAAAACACCATTGAAAAACTCCTTGATATAATAAATAAATTTAGCAAGGTAGCAGGATAAAAAGTCAATAATCAAAAATCAATAGCATTCCTATACACTAACAACAAAAATACTGAGAGAGAAATAAGAGAAGCCACACCCTTCACACTAGCATCCAAAAAAATTAAATATTTAGGAATTAATCTCATGAAAGAAGTAAAAGAGCTACACAGTGAAAATTATAATACCCTGGAAAAGGAAATCGAAGAGGACCTCAGAAAATGGAAAGACATCCCCTGTTCATGGATAGGAAGAACAAACATTGTGAAAATGGCCATTTTCCCAAAATTACTATACAGATTTGATGCAATTCCAATCAAAATACCACTAGCATACTTCATAAATCTAGAGAAATCACTGCTAAAATTCACCTGGAACCAGAAGAGACCTAGAATAGCAAAGGCAATTCTAAGCAGCAAAGGCAAGGCAGGAGGCATCACAATCCCTGACTTGAAATTATACTAGAAAGCTAGTGTAATAAAATCAACATGGTAATGGAATAAAAACAGACCTGAAGATCAATGGAATAGATTGGAAGATACAACCACAACCACAAACTCACTCAACCACCTTATCTTTGATAAAGGGGCCAAACATGTTCACTAGAAGAATTACAGTCTCTTTAATAAATGGTGCTGGAAAAATTGGCTCTCCCTATGATGAAAACTAAAACTAGACTCATGCCTATCACCCATGGACTAAACCAAAATCTAAATGGATCAAAGATCTAAATATTAAAACAGAAACACTAAATCTGTTGGAAGACAATGTAGGTAAAAAATCTCAAAGATATAGGGGTAAGAAGAGAATTCATGAACAAGAATCAAACTATACTGTAAGTACTTCCCAGAATCAATAACTGGGACCACATCTTATTAAAGAGTTTCTTCATGTCGAAAGATTTCCAGCAGAGTGAAAATGATACCCACAAATTGGGAAAAAAATATTAATGGACAGTCCCTCAGACAAAGCACTTCTCTCTAGACCTTTTAAAGAATTAAAAAAAATCAGACCCTCAAAATTCAAAGACCCAATCCAAAAATGGGCATCTGAAATGAATACACAGTTCTCACATGAAGAAATACGAACAGCAAATAAATACATGAAAAAATGTTCATCATCCTTAGTCACTAGAGAAATGCAAATTAAAACCACACTGAGATTCCATCTCACTCCAGAAAGAATGGCCAGGATAGAAAAAACTACCAACAACAAGTGTTGGAGAGGCTGTGGGGAAAAGGAACTCTTCTACACTGTTGCTGGGAGTGTAGACTGGTGCAATCACTGTGGAGGTCAGTCTGGAGATTCCTCAAAAAGCTTCGTTTGGACGTCCCATTTGACCAAGCTATTCCACTTCTAGGCATATTCTCAGAAGATCTGAAAACATCGTACCACAGTGATATATGTGCACCCATGATTATAGCAGCACAATTTGTAATAGCCAGATCTTGGAAACAACCTAAGTGCCCATCAACTGAGGAATGGATAAAAAAGTTGTGGCATTTTTATACAATGGAGTAGTACTCAGCTTTAAGAATGATCACATTGAGATATTTATAAATAAATGAACACAACTTGAGACCATACTCATAAGTGAAATAAACCAAAATCACATGTGTAAATACTGTATAGTCTCCCTAGTATGAGAGTTGATAAGAGTATATAAGATTTTATGGTAAGCATGAGTCCCGATTTCATAGCTTTGAAGCCTCAATGTTTTCATTCATCAGTTGGAATGGTTTTATTCTGTTTTGTTTGACTTTATTATGCATGATGGTATGAACAGCTGTTTTGAAGAAAACAAAACATTATAACAGCTATTGCTGATTCAATATCGTCTTGCTTAGAAGTCCTACCATGCTTCTATTCTTCTATTACCATTGGTTCTATCATGTTGTGTCTTAGTGGGATTTGAATATATGTGATAGTATAAACAAAATTTTTTATTGAAAATGAAAAATTATAGTGCCCATTGATCATTCTCTGTTATTCGGTTCAGAATGCCCTGTAATTCTTTCATTCTTTGAATGGTTTATACTATTTTGTTATGTTTGATATTATTGTATTTGAAACTATGCTCAGCTATAGCATAGAAAGAGATATTGTGATAGCTACAGTCAATGTCCAGTTGTCTTAATGTAGAGTACTGTGTTGCCTATGTTGTCCTGTTCTGATCTGCTCTGTTCTGCCCTCTTTTCTTTTATTCTCTCTAAAATAAAAAAGTAAATATCCTCATTAGTGAAATAAACAGAACTCACATGAGTAAATATCACATTATGTCTCTTGTGTAAAAAATAACAAAAACTGACCCCATACTGTGATCCACAGAGTATGATAGATATTGTGAAAGCAAAAGGGAAGAAAAGTATTGTAAAGAGTATCATGAAATGTATAGTGTGTAAGATAGTTGACCATATTACTGAATTTCTGTTGGAACATTGAACAGAAGGATTTGCGCTGTCAATGTTTGAGTGTCTAGTCACTATTTATGCTTTGATTTTGTAAACTTGGCAACTATTTTTTGAGACTCCAATGAGTAATATATCAGAGTAATGTATCAACTAGTGATTCTACAATGAGATTTTTTTCCTTTGAATGCCTTGATCTTGGTATTGTTCTACTCTTTTCTGCTTTGTTATTCTCTTTAATTTTCATTTCTTTGAAAAGAGAAAAAAAAATAAAAATATGCAATATAACAACCATTGTTAAATTTCTTTCATTCTGTTGTGAAAACCTATATTTGCATTGTTTTGAGTTTTTTGTTGTTGTTTATGCCTTTTGCTTTTTGTTCTTTTCTGACTTTTCTCTTTTTTAAATAAAAAATAATAGTCAAAATAAAGGAATGATGTGATAATAAGGGAATTGAAAATAGAAATTTTAAAAATTTTAAATACCCTCCAGTGAAATATTTATAATGATTAAATAAATAAATCCAGCAAAAAATTTGTGCTGATAAACACTTATAGAAAGACTTAAATAAACAACCTAATTTTATGTTGTAAGGAACTAGAAAAAGCATGAAGTAAGTTCAAAGTTAGCATAAAGGAGGAAACAATGATTACAACAAATAAATGAAATAGCCTGCAAAAGCAATAGAAAAGATTAAAAAGAAGGGTTGGCATGTTGAAAAGACAAATAAAATTGAGAAACTTTTAGCTAGATTAACCAAGAAAGAAAGACTATCAAATAAAATTATTAGTAAAGTGAAAAAAGAAAAATTTCACTAGTGATACCACAGAAATACAGAGAAATACAAGAAACTACTATGAACAATCACGTGCCAACAAATTGGATAACCTAGAAGAAATGGATAAATTCCTTGATACGTGTGACCTACCAAGAATGAATCATGAAGAAATAGAAAATCTGAATGATCCAGTAATGAACAGAGATATTAAAACAGCAATAAATTCTCCAACAAATCAAAACCTAGAACCAAGTGACTTCATAACTAAATTTTATAAAATATTCAAGAAAGAATATTGACATTTGTTACACTTTTCCAAAAAATTAAAAAGGAAAGAATACTTCCAAGGCCAGCATTATCCTAATACCAAAGTTCAGAAAAAAAAAATTATGGGCTCCTCTTGCTGATGAACAAAGAAGAAAAATTCTTCATTAAAACAAATCCAACAACGTATTTTACTCACCTTGATCAAGGGAGATTTGTCTCTGGGAAATAAGGATGTTTCACCATATGCAAATCAGTAAATGTGATACACAACCTTAACACAGTGCCTATAGCTATCTCAATAGATGAAAAAATAAGAGTTTGCAATACTGGCAATTGAACTCACAGCCTCTGCACTAACGTACCCCTCCAACTGGTTTAATTTATTTATTGATTTTATTTTGAGATATGGTTTTGCTAAGTCATTAAGTTGCCCAGGCTAAGTTTGAATTTGTGATCCCCCTGCCCAAACCTCTCAAGTAGCTGTGATTACAGGCATATACTACAAGGACTGGTGTAAAAAACAAGCATTTGATGAAAGTCTATGTCCATTCATGAAAAAAGTTCTCACCAATTTAGGTAAAGAAGAAATATGTATCAGTATAGTAAAGACCATATATGAAAACCCCATAGGTAACATTATATTCAATGGTGAAAAACTAAAAGACTTTTCTCTAATTAGGAATAATACAACAGCACTCATTCTCTCTATTTCTATTCAGTGTAGTGCCAGAAGTCCTAGCAAGAGAAATCAGACAAGAAAAAGCAATAAAAAAGCATTTAATTTGGAAAGAAACAAGTGACCTTTTCTCTGTCAACAGATGACATGATTATGTACATAGAAAACCCTAAATTCTCTGCCAAAAACTTTTAGGACTGACAGACACAGTCAGGAAGGTGCCAGGATACAAAAATCAACACAGAAAAATCAGCTACATTTCTATACAGTAACAGGGAACTATCCCCCAAAAGAATAAATCAAACAGTCCTATTTACAATAGCATCAAAAGATATAATATACTTAATAATAAATTTAACCTAGGAGATAAGAAATATCTACACCAAAAACTAAAAGATGATGAAAGCAGTTCAAGATGACATAACTGAATAGAAGGAAACTCAGTGCTCATAGACTGAAAGAATTAATGTTATTAAACTGTCCATACTACTCAAAATGATCTATGGATTTAATTCTATCAAAATTTCAATGACATATTTCATGAAAACAAAAAATCAATGCTAGAACTTATATGGTACTACAAAAAACCCTGAATAGCTAAAGCAATCTTTAGAAAGAAGAACAAAGCTGGATATACCACACTTCCTGGTTTCAAACTATATTACAAAGCTATAGTAACCAAAACAGCATTCTACTGGTGTAGAAACAGATGCATAAATCAATGGAACAGAATAGAGAGCCCAGAAATAATTTCACATATATATCAACTAATCTTTGACAAGCACAACAAAATACACAATAAAGAAATGCTAATCTCTTTAATAAATGGTATCAAAGTGGACAAACACATGTAAAGTAATAAAATCGAACCCTTGTAGTATACCATATATAAAAATGAACCCACAATGAATTAAAGGCTTACTTATAAGACCTTAAACCATTACATTTTTAAAATAAAACATGGAATAAATTTGGCATTGACTTTGACAGTGACTTTTGGGGGGCCTATCATAACAAATGCAAAAATAAATATGTGGAAGTACATGAAACTAAAAAGCTTATGCATGGCAAAGGACACACTCAAAAATGATAAGGCAGCCTACAAAATGGAAGAAATTATTTTCAAACCATATATCTGATAAAGGATTAGTCTCCAAATTATATAGGAACTTATATAACTCAATAACAAAATAAAAATAAATACCTAACTTTACAAATGGGCAAAATATCTGAAAGACATTTTTCCAAAGAAGATGTACCAAAAGGCAATAGATTTAGAAATCAAAACCACATTGAGATGTCACCTTAAAATGATTAGGACAGCTATTATTAAAAAGATAAGAGATAGGAAGTGTTGGCTAGAATGTGGGAAAAGGAAACCCTTGTATATGGTTGATGGGAATGTAAAATGATACAGTCATTATGGAAAAGATATAAATGTTTCAAAGGTAATAAAATCAGTTATCTTGAGATATCTGTACCCTCACATTCATTGTACCATTATTCATGTAGCCAAGATATGAAGCCAACCAAAGTGTCCACTAATAGATGAAGAAAATATGACCCCATGTATACACACACACACACACACACACACACACACACACACACACACAATATTATTCAGCCATTAAAATGTAGGAAATCCTTTCATTTGCAACAGCATGGATGAACCAGGAGGATATTATGCTAAGCAAAATAAGACAGACACAAAAATACAGATACCACATGATATCACTTATATTTGGAATCTAAAGTAGTCAAATTAAGATGGGCATGGTGGTTTGTGCCTGTAGTCATAGGTGCATGGGAGGCTGAAGCAAGAGGATTCCTCAAACCCAGGAGTTTGAGTTAAGCCTGGGGAACATAGCATGACTTTGTCTCTTTAAAATGCCAAACTTAAAGAAGCAGAGAAAGTAGAATGGTAGTTCTCAGGGACTAGGGCAAGGGGAAAAATGTGGAGACATTGGTCAAAGGGTACAAAGTTTCAGTTATAAGATAAATGAGTTTTGCAGCTTTAGTGTACAGTATAATGACTATAGTTAAGAATACTATATTATTTACTTATAACTTGCTAAGATAGTAGATCTTAAGTGTCTTCTACACACACACACACACACACACACACACACTGTATGTATGGTGGTGATGTGTTAATTTGATTGTAGTAATCATACAACAAATACATATACCGAATCATCATGTATACCTTGAATATATTCAATTATGCTTCTGGAAAAATGTTAACTTGAAATAAACCATGGATTTACATGTAAAACAGAAAATGAAAGCTTTTAGTATAGAACAGGAGAAAAACTCAATGATTTGATGTTAAACAGAGAGTCAGATTTGGCATCAAAGATGTGATCTGTAAGAGGAAAACTATGATAAATTATGCTTCACCCAAACTAAAAGCTTTTGTACCAAGAAAGAATCTGTTATGAGAATGAAGAGATAGACACAGAATAAGAAAAAATCAGAT
>PVJX010025137.1:0-27270 GCA_004027295.1 Dolichotis patagonum | reverse complement strand
CTAGCTTTGAAATTTATGTCTTACATTGCTTTCTTGTGATCCGCTTTGCTCTGTTTTGTTGTATTTAATTTTACCCTATTGATATAATTGCATGTATATTTGAGTGGGTAAGATGGATGACCATATTGTTGTTTTTGTCAGATCATGGAGCAGGGCTGTTAACAGTCTCACTGTTTGAATGTCTACTTTACATGCTTTACCTTTGTAATTTGAGCAGCTATTTCCAAGAAGTCAGTATGTAATTAGTCAAGTAATAATTTCCTAGGTTTTATTGTTGTACTTTTCCTTTTTTCCTTGGAATGCTGTATGGTTGCTACCCTTTATTCTGTTTTATTTTGTTTTGTTTTTTCCTCTTTAAATAAAATTATAAAAAAAAAAAAAGATTATGGTGGGAGAATCTCCATTTCCTATTAGAGAAAACTGATACTCCAGAAGAAAAGCCAATGGCTTATCTCTTACAACTTATCATGGAAAGCAAAGTCCACATACCATGTCGTCAGCTTGGAGAAGCTGCAAGTGTCATGCAGAGTTTTCTGGACAAGGACCCATGGGCACGACTGGTCATCCTCAAACAGGATTTGCAGATATTTGGGACCATCCATTCTTTTTTTCTTAAATTTTTTAAAAATTTTATTTAAAGAGAAAAAACAAACAAACAAAACAAAACAGAATAAAGCATAGTAACAATACAGAATTCCAAGGAAAAAAGGAAAAGAACAACAACAACAACAACAAAAAATTAAGAAATCATTAATTGATAAATTACATACTTACTTCTTGGAAATAGTTGTTCAAATTACAAAGTTAAAACACGCAAAGTAGGCATTCAAACAGTGAGACTGTTAACAGTTCTGCTCCACGATCTAACAAAAACAGTAATATGATCATCCACTTTACACACTTAAACATACATGCAATTATATCAAAGGGTAAAATTAAACACAACAAAACAGAACAAAGTGGATCACAAGAAAGCAGTGTAAGAGTCATAAATTTCAAAGCTAGACAGTCGGAGATATTCACTCTCTATCATATTGACTCTTGTTTTCTTCCAAATAGCTGTCCATATTGTCACATACAGGGAATTCACATGAAACTACATAGTATGGAACTGATCTGAACAGGATGAGGAAGGCATTTCAGGTCTTCAAGACCACACATTAGGGAAGCCATGAATGGCTGTCATAGTGTCTCTCATTCTCTTCAGAACAGCTGTCTATACCTTCCTGTGTGTTAAACTTAAACAAAACAAAACAAGCTAAAATCACTTTGAACAAAGAATGATAGTATTGCTGGATTTCACATCATGACATTATGGAATCAGCACTGGGTACTGTAGTGTCTCTTTTTCTTTAAAGTAGTTGTTCATTTCATCATGTGTTATATAGTTGGTTCTTGTAAACTATTTATAAGCTCTACACATGCATGAGTCTCTACATGTATATCTATCCTTTCTGTATTAGAGGAAAAAACAAAACAAAGCAAGACAAAACAAAACAATTCCTAGAAAAGCATGAAGCAAAAAGTCATATAAAACTGCAATACAAGGTTATCTACAATGGTTACCATGATGTCTTAGCAGTATAGAGCAACATTAATAAAAATGAAGCATTGGAGACATTATAAGAC
The DNA here is from genome assembly GCA_004027295.1 of Dolichotis patagonum. Classification (NCBI taxonomy): domain Eukaryota; kingdom Metazoa; phylum Chordata; class Mammalia; order Rodentia; family Caviidae; genus Dolichotis; species Dolichotis patagonum. The sequence continues at coordinate 25,641 of PVJX010025137.1, read as the reverse complement.
TTCAAAAGCAAGTAATAATCAAACCAGAGTGGGTATCTTAGTGAATCTTGTCATCTTCAGTGTAGTTGCCTATACTCTTAGACTTGATGCTATCAATCATACCAGATTTAAATAAAATCAGTCAATACAAAGTAGCAATCTAACAACCCAGATTCAAATAAGATCAGTCATAATAAGACAGTATAAGTTATAAAGGGCTTCAGATTAAGTTGATAGGAAATTAAGGATGATTACCATAATATGTGCTGCTATTTTGGGGATAGCTGACCATGTCCTCAAGCCTAGTGTAAGTAGACAAACTGGAACAGCATGTAATCCAAGCAGAGTGGTGAGAATAATGTAAATTTTAAATCTTGTTACCCAATTAACAGTATCTCTGCCTTCCTTTTTTAGACAATTCCTCCCCTTTCACTCCCATAGGGTGCACTGTTTATTTTGGGTCCCACTAACTCCTTATACAGGGCATCTCAATGGACCCTATCTCCTGATCTACTCTGCCTGTGTTTCTTTTTGTTAGTATATCAAGGCCATCTATATTAGAGATTATAGCCAATCTTCTCTGTCTAATTTCTGCTATGCTATTTTTCTGCCATTGGTTGTCTATTTTTCTCTTTCATTCCACTGTCTGCCCTGTTCATTGAGGCGTCTCTGCCAGTATTCCTGAAATCCCCATATTCTTTTTCTCTTTCTCTAGAATGTCCTTCGGTATTTTTTGTAGGGTTGGATTGGCGGTCACAAATTCCAGGACCATCCATTCTTTCACAATGTTGACTGAGACATGATGGAACAAAAGTATTTGGCACCTCCCTTTAAACCAAATATTTCTGGAGAATTTGGTTTGGACAATTTTGACCCTCATATCACTAGTGAACCTCTCCAGCTCACTGCAGATGACAAGGACACTGTGAGGAAGAGCGATGTATGTGAATTTGCAGGTTTTGAGTACATCAATCCTCTTTTGATGTATGAAGAAGAATGGGTCTGATCCTCATTGTCCAACTGTGTATTCTGCTTATGTTGCCATTTAATGCGCATAAAAGGTTGTTACCAATCTAGATTCAATGAACCATTTCATAATTATTTGGAAGCTAATTTTAATGTCTTTTTGCACTTGTGTTTAGATGTAGTACTTGATTCTTATAGTTCATAATACAGAATAGTGAATATTTTGTTGCTTTTGAGAGAGTTGCTGTTTATGATTTGACTTGAAGAATGATAATGTAATTGCTTGTTAGCCAACCTTTAAGCACATTCCATTTGTTGAGTGGAGATAGAATGTATATGATTTCTCTTGTAGTTTATGATACAGGAAAATACGTTGCCTTTTATGTAGAATGTCTTCACTATGCTTGTTTCTCTCTGAACATTATTTCCTATACTTTTGGCACCCAGTTTGTATAGTCTTCAGGGAAATCTAAAAAATAACAACAATTTTGAATACATCTACAGAAAACACATATACCATAGTTCCATCCTGTTAGTTACGTTTGTTTACTAGGATAACATATGAAATACATGGTAGGATTTGTTTCAGGAGCAGAGTTCTTAAAAATATTTTTATTAAAATTAGTAGTTAGAATTTTATGAGAGCATTGTCAGATATAGCATCCTATATCTGCGTACTATTTTTTTATGCAAAAGACTTTAAAAGTAACCATAATCCTCTAAATAAGTTACAATGGTATAAGCTTACTATGATTTACTTGTAGGTGAGCTATCCAGTTTTAATTTACAATGATTTGAAATTTGTAGAATTTAATAAAATATATTTTTATCTTTGCTGGAGGCCTCATTTCATTAGGAATATCATTTTCCCAAAGCTTATAGTCATATATTGGTTTTTTTCTAATCATTAAGCTTGAAGGTAGTGAAAATACCAAAGGAAAATGTTGAGATACAGTCATACATTCATTTGCAAGATATATGTGTTCCCTTTAATACCTGAAATGCATTTTAAAACTAAAAGCAGTATTCACAATGTTGTGGTCAGGGGTTGTGCAGAGATCAATTAGAATCAGGACATAGAGTTTATAATATTATTTTTATGATGGTCACCCTGAGTTAACAGGTGCCTGCGCCACCACCTTGTCCTCAACCTACTCTAGGACAGGAGACGCTGGGATTTGTCAGTGGCAGAAAATAGAAAGTCTATGCCAACGGGGTGAAGGAACTGTGCTGATAGGTTGAGGGTTCTACGCTACAGCTGAGAAGTCACCCTCAAAATAAAGACCAGGGCTGTCCTGAAAAGCACCACAGCCATCCTCAGTGACAGAGAGGGTGACTTCTAGCGCTTTTATTTTTTTAGCTGGCATCAGCAACACAGACACGATGGAGTTTGCAGTCTGTGCAATTAGGTTACATTGGTAAGGGGTTTAAAAAAGAAAAAAACCGCAAAGTATGAGTGGGGAGGGGTAAGGGTGTAGGGGCTCTGTTTTCTCATTAGGTTCTTAGGACAAACCTTAACAGAGGCAGCTGGATTTACAGGAAATTATAATTAGTGATGAGCCGACAACAGGAAACTTTACAACTCGTGGTTAATTTACAGGTATCTTATAGAGTACAAAGGCTACAACTTTAAAGCCTGGCAGTGGGCCAATTCCTAGAAATTTACAGACTACAGAAGTCACAGCTGCACAGGATAGAGAGTCTGACCAGGCACCTGGAATTTTAGGAGGAATAAAGGTTGGAATCTAAGATAATAGCAATGGCGCATACAGAACAGAATGAGGATGCTCAGGTTAGAGTACAACATTCCCCACTGATTTTAGGTTGGTGAGACAAATCATTGGTTCACTCTGGGGATTCAGATAATGGTATTTGTTTGTAGCTTTGAGTTGTCAAGACCATTAATTTAATAGCTTGAACTTGGTCTCTGACATACTTTATCAATTTTTAAGTTTACTGGGATGAGTAATTAAAAAGCCAGGTGGCTGATAACATTATATTTAAAATTTATTTTTAACTCAGAAAACAATCTCTGCAGGGAAATCCATGTGATTTACCAAAGATCAGGCTCCACCTATTTAGAGCTGCTGCAGCAGTGAGACCTTGTACCCCAAGAGGGCAGAATCGGGGACTGATGTGCAGGGGGCCATATCCAATGGGATGAAGTCCACCTCCACCAGAAATAGCTTTTTGTGGACTCACTGTTAGAAGACTAATCCTCTAGGTTCTAATATAATATCTCATTAAAATGTGTCTCTTTCTTAAAATAATGAAGTATGTGCTCGCTGGTAGCTATCAGTGTTGGTAGAATATATTTAGAAGATAGAATAACAAAATCCTCTGACACAGATATATCCTGTTGACTCGTCAAAGTAACAATAATCTTAAGTCTGTGTTTCTCTCAAAATGGTTTTCATACAATGAAAACATTAGGTATTTGTCCATAGACCAGCATTTTCTGTCAAATGAGTCTCTCCAATTTGGAGTGAACATCACTCTTAGTTGTGCTAATGAATTACTCTCTTTATAAAATGTTGCATCAGTGCTCTTACTGCTATGCGTAGTTACAGAGAGTCACACTATTTGCCTCCTATGGTTTGGTCTGCATCACTGAGTAAGAGGCGACTGTTTTTCCCTTGCAGAAAGGGCCTTGCCTTTGGTCTTATATGTCTCATCTAAGTCTTTTATCCCTGGAGTTCAGATTTTAAAAATATATTTCCTAGGGAAGTGTTTTGGCCATTATCATCAATACCTCTATTTTTTTTTCCTTTTGTGGGCATGGCTCCCACATAGTCAGCAGCCAGCAGCTCTGTTGTTTTTTTTTTTTTTTTTCCATAGGGAGACACCGGCTCTAGGCCCTATGTCCCAGCCTGGGCAGGAGCCTGTGCCCCTGCAGGCTTGGGACCCAAGCTGTCTACATCCTCTAACAGCCTGAGTCTCCAGTCAACTGTGGTTTATAGGTCCCTCTCTTGGGTCTGGCTCCTACCTCTTTGGCTCTGTCTCCACAGTATAACACAAAACAGGAGATCAAGCAATCTTAGAATGGGCTTAACATCTCAACATCAAATGCTTTCATCCCATTTTTAAGCAATACACTTTGCTCGCTACCACCACTGCACCAGCCTTACCACCTTTATTGGTGGCCCTCGGAGCTTTTATTTTTATATAACCTTCTTTTAAACCTGCTTATTATTTTTTTAATTAAACTCTTTTAACATCCTTTTTAAATTTCCCACAGTTCCTACATCCTCTGCCCTTTAGTTCACATGGATGGTTCCCTCTGGCAGAAAACAAAAAACAAAACAGGCAGTCTCAACATAGTGACAAGTATTTAGCACGATTCCTTGTTAAATTTTGAAAACTTGTTTACATATCTTTTAATTTAATATCATTATAATTAAAATAACTAGAAGAAAATAAAATCAACCCTGAGTTTATGCTTTTAAGCACTCTAGGATGCTCCTGATGAAGACTTGCATTTCAGGTTCTGCTGCTGGGTGGTCGTCCTCCGGAGAAACTGCAAGTGGAAGATGCTGTTGCTTGAATAACCAGTGAACTGAGGTCAGGACAGGTTGGAGAGTCTGGAGAGACTTAATAAAGTCTTGGTTAGCTAAATCTGCTAGTTTTTTTTTTCAGAAATCTTAGGAATAAGGAGTGGGAGTCTCTCAAATGGGGCTTCAAGTGGTGAAATACTAGCTATGTAGGGAGTGCAACGCGCGTGCAAGAGGGCAAAAGGAAAGAGACTCACCCGGCTTTCACCAGCTTTTGAGGCCATGTTAGTTATTACCGTTTTTAAAGTCCGATTTATCTTTTTTGCTTGTCTTGAATTTTGAAGCCAGTAAGCACAGTGAAGTTTTCAATCAATCTGTAAAACTTGGGTTTTTTTGAGTTATCTGAGCTATAAAAGCTGGGCCATTATCGGACCCCATGGATAAAGGAAGGCCAAATTTGGGAACAATCTCATAAAGAAGCTATTTAGTTGCTATTAGGGCAGACTCTGATTTGGTAGGAAAAGCTTCAATCCATTTAGTGAAGGTGTCAACCATTATTAGGAGATACTTATATCTCTGAAGTCTAGGTTTTCCCATCTCAGTAAAATCAACCTCCCAATGTTCTCTAGGCATGGTTCCATGGTACTGAGCAGTCTCTGATGGCTTAAGTCAGTTTGGGTTTACCAATTGACATTGGGGACACCTGAGGCTCTCAGACTGTGCAAGCTTGGTCTGGTAGGGAATGAAGAAGTGATCCCAGAAAAGCTCAGCCAACTTTGTTCCTCCCAAATGAGTGGATTGATGGGCCTGAAGAATGAGTTTATGACCCAACACCTCTGGGAGTAGAACCCTTTTGTCAGGCAGCTGATACCAGCCTCCGGGAATGTCAGGCTTTGCCTGGAGTTAAGTGGCCAGACATTGGTCCTTTTGAGAATAAACGGGCTCTGACAAAGTTGGAGGGACCAGCAGCAGCGCCGGGGCTGGCTCACTCCCCACTGATTTTAGGGCTGCCTTTCGCGCTGTTGCATCGGCCAGATTATTTCACCATATGATAGGATCATTTCCTATCTGGTGGGCCTTACAATGGGTAGTGGCCACTTTACTTGGCATCCAAATAGCAGCCAGTAAGTCCAGAATCTGGGGGGCGTTTTTAATCTTTTAGCCCCCTGAAGTTAATAAGCCTTGCTCTTGGTAGATCGCTCCATGAATGTGAGCAGTTGCAAAGGAATATCTACTGTCAGTGTGAATATTAGTGTCTTTTTTCTCTGATAGCTTGAGGGCTTCAGTAAGAGCAATAAGTTCTGCTCTTTGGGCGGAGGTGCCTTGATTTAGACTCTGCTCCCATAAAACTTGAGTGTCTGTGGTTACCACAGCTCCCGCTACCCACTTACCTTGATGGATGAAGCTGCTTCCATCGGAGAAGTAGGATGGGGCCCCAGCCAGGGGCTGGTCTGTGGGGTCAGGTCGGAGTCCCGAGAGGTGATCAATCACCTCACAGTCGTGGAGGGGCAGAGACGGATCATCAGGCAGCAGGGTAGCAGGATTTAAGGCAGCTGTCTCTTTAAAACTGATAGTGGCTGGATCCAGAAGCAGAGCTTGGTAATGTATCACTTGAGAGTTAGACAGCCATCGGTCTGGGGGAGCTCTAATGAGGGTCTCCAAGGAGTGCGAGGAGACAATCAGGAGTTTTTGTCCAAAAGTCAGTTTTTGGGCCTCTTTTACCAAGAGGCCACTGAGGCAATCAATCACAAACAAAGTGGCCGTCCAGCTGCCACACTGTCTATAGTCTCTTGGAGAGATAGGCAATAGGCCTCTGCCATGGCCCCAAGCTCTGAGTCAAAATTCCCTTTGCTATTTTTCATTTCTCGTCCACATAGAGGAAAAAAGGCTTTTGGAAGTCAGGAAGAGCCAGGCCAGGAGCCTCAGTTAGGGCTAGTCTCAGTCACTTAAAGCTTGGTCTTGAGGATCTGTCCATTCCAGAGGACCTTGGGTGGTCCCCCTCAAGGTGTCACAGAGAGGCTGGGCTATCTCAGCAAAGTTGATAATCCAAAGTCTGCAATATCCCACAGCCCATAGAAATTTTCATAGCCTGGGCTGGGGGGGGGGGCATAAGAGCCCTGACTTCCTCAACCGCGGGACAACAGAGTCTTTGTATTTTTTTCTAATTTAGCCTTGAGCTTAGGACAATCCGTTGCTCAATGTCCCATTTCCTTTCAGCAGTAATCACATTGATTCTTATCTAGAGGTGGGCAAGGCGGCTTTTCATCAGACTTAGTGACTTTGTCTGCCAGCACTTGTAGGACTTTAGTCAGCTTCTGGTCTTTTGGGTCCTCTCAGTTATCAAACACCTTTTGGGCAATCTCTAGCCACTGACTAAGAGGCATTCCCTCAAAACCTTCGAGCTTCTGCAATTTTTGTTTGATATCAGGGGCAGACTGGGTCATAAAGGCAATATTAATAGCCCTTGCATTCTCTGGTGCCACCAGATCATGGTAGTATAAATAACTTTCTAGGAAACCCAAGGGGGATCCATTGGCCAATTGCCTTACCTCTGATACCTTAGACAAATTAGTGGGTTTCCTGGCAGTGCCCTTTAGGACTTGTAAGAATAACTGGCGATACTGATCGAGAGCCTCCTTACCTCTAGGTGTATTGGGGTTGCAATTGAGGTGACACAAGGGAAAACGTAGTCCTGGAGTTCAGGATCAGGAGATGCGTTTCCACCAGGATCGTGCACTGCTTTTTGGGCCAAGGTGCGGATGTGTGTGTGTGTGTGTGTGTTTTTTTTTTTTTTCTGCTGTAAACAAAAACCTGCAAAATCTGCTGGCAGTCACTGGGGCAGAGGGATCTCACCTGAAGGGAGACGGGCAGGGGATGAGGAAGAGGAGACAGGTGATTCCGAACACTGATAGCTCCTGGTCCAGATGGGACTGGGAGGGCGAAGGGAGGGTGGCCTCAGCAACGGAGTTGAAGGTGCTGGGGCTGAGGGTCGATAAGGCGGTGGCAGGGGCTCCTCCTCCTCAGCAGGGAGAATCTGGCTTGGTTCTGGCTCTGGCTTTTCAGGTTTTGGCTTCTCTTTTAGTGGAGCCAGGAACGGGGGATTTCTAGGCTGGCGGTTAGAAGCCTTAAGAATTTTTTTAAGCCAAACAGGAGGATCATAGATAAGATCAATCCAAACCAGGATATAAACTATCTGGTCCGGGTGGTCGGGGGACCAAAGACATACTGTGGAACGGCTTGAGCTGTGGAAAGATCAAAACTCCCTGCAAGGGCCATTTAAGTTCACAGAGAATACGGAGTCTCCCAGTGTGTACCGGCTCTCCGTATCCTCAGGCTCATTCTTTAAAGTCTCCAAAATGATTAAGGACCAAGGTTAAAGGAGGCAGAGACACAGATGGTGCTTGGCCCATAGTTGTTAGTGACGGTCAAAGACAAAACAACACAGAACACCACAGAAAATGAGGTAAACACCAAATACACACGGCAGAGCGCTCCTGTCCACGTCTGAGCGACCTAAAAGGGAACAATTGTTATTGTAACCTTTAAATCTGATAGGTGGCACAAGACCTGAAACAGAAGCCAAAATGTAAAACACCTGGAATAGAAACCAAAATGTAACAAAACTGAAATCCAAATTGTAAACTGGCAAACACAAATGACTCCAATGGGCAAAATGCCCCAACAGGCAAAAGCCTCCAATTACCGGAGCGCGTCCCACTCCAGTGCAGAAGGAGCACTAAGGCGCGTCTGCAATTTCAAATGTGCGCACCCAAAGAGACAAAACAAATAGACAAATAGACAAGACAAAAATGTAAAAAATGCTTACAAATTGTTGGCCAATTGATGGAAAAATAATTTGGGGGGGGTCCTTTAGTCCAGCCCGGGTGAGTCCCCAAGTGTTGTACCCCAAAAAACTAGACGACGTCCAAAAGGGGGGGTTGAAAATAGCGCTTTTATTTTTTTAGCAGGCACCAGCAACACAGACGCGATGGAGTTTGCAGTCTGTGCAATTAGGTTACATTGGTAAGGGGTTTATAAAGGGAAAAACCGCAAAGTATGAGTGGGGAGGGGTAAGGGTGTAGGGGCTCTGTTCTCTCATTAGGTTCTTAGGACAAACCTTAACAGAGGCAGCTGGATTTACAGGAAATTATAATTGGTGAAGAGCCGACAACAGGAACTTTACAACTCGTGGTTAATTTACAGGTATCTTATAGAGTACAAAGGCTACAACTTTAAAGCCTGGCGGTGGGCCAATTAATTTACAGAGTACAGAGGTCACAGCTGCACAGGATAGGGAGTCTGACCAGGCACCTGGAATTTTAGGAGGAATAAAGGTTGGAATCTAAGATAATAGCAATGGCGCATACAGAACAGAATGACAGTGCTCAGGTCAGAGTACAACAGGAACCAAGTTAGGTAATTTGCAGTGGTCCAGGAGAGAGTTGATGAAGCTTGAAGTGCGGAGGTAGCAGATGGGATACAGAGAATGAAGAGAGTTGACAAATGTCTAAGAAATAGAAACAACAGCCATGGAAATGGATTGCATACATCAATGATCAAAAAGGAGGAATCCATAGTAATTCCTAGATAAGCGCCTTCTATAGGAAGTTGAACTTTGGAAACATTCTGAGATAAGAATTTCCAAAGGGGAAGCAAGTTTTACTTTTAATTTTCATCATAGTGATTTTAAGGAAACTGTGAAAAGTCTCATTTAGCGAGTGGAGGATAGACAGTAGTTGCATGTACGAATTCTATGTTCAGGGGAAGTTAGATATTTTTCAATGTAAGGTAGATGAAATTATTAAGCAGAGATAATATCATCCACACATATTAATAAGAGAAGGAGTTTAATGGTAAAATTTTGACAAATTTGAATACTTAAAGTTGGGCAGAAGGAGCTAGCCATCTAACTCAGAGGTAGAGGGCTTGTCTACCACATGAAAAGCCCTGGGTTGGACTTCCAGGTGTGGTAGAGTATGCTACCTAGAAAAAAAACCACCAGATGACTGAGATAAGTAACAGAGAGATAGCAGGAAAATCACGAGGCAAGTCATAGATGCTAAGGGAAGCTAATGTTTGAGATGAGTGAGACCTATCAAATGTGTCAGATTATGCTGTGTAACCCTCTTGGCTATCAGTAGTTTTCTATCCTTTTACTCTGCTTTACTTTTTTTCATGGGATATATTGCTATTAAAACTGTTTTATATATTTTCTTATGACTATTATATTGTTAGCTCTTCAAAGAACAAGAGATGTGTTATGTGATGATACACATTCAATAATTCTGAATAAATTAAGTAGGAATTAGAAGTCTGCATTACAGGTAAATGGCACAGTAAGCACTAATGACTTTGGTAAGAGCAATGTCAGAGGAATGATTAGAATAAAAATAAGATTTTAGTAAGATTAAGAATGACAGAGTAAAAGGAATAGGGACTTCTAATTGTAATGATTTCTTTAAGAAATTTAAATTGATAGGAAGAAAAAACATAGCATGTTTTGTTTATTGCTACACTGATGCATGACTTGTTCTAATATTCCAAATGAATTCAATTATGCATTGGTTATCAATACCTGAATAACAAAGTAGCACAAATTCAGCAACTTAAGACAGTTGAGAGATTTATACTTTCACAGGTTGGTGTTGGCGATAATTAGTATGTCTCCTAACTGGGTCCTCCTTCTCGCTCAGTGCTTCTTATAAGGCTACCATCAAGATATTGGATGAGAGAATAGTCATCTCAAGATTAACTAGCTAGCGATCTTCCCATGGCACTGAAGTGATTGTAGACACATTTAATTCTTCACTAGCTTTTGCCTGGAGGCCTCCTTCACTTCGTTCTCTGGAGGGCACAGTCCAGCAAGACAACTGACTCTTTCTTTCCCATTTTATTTTAAAGAGAATAAGACAAAAGAGGTAGCAGATCAGAACCGGACAACATAGGCAACACAATACTTAACACTAAGACAACCAGACATTAACAGTAGCTATCACAATATTTCTTTCTATGCTACAGTTGAGCATAGTTTCAAATACAATAATATCGAACATAACAAAAAAGTATAAAACCACTCAAAGAGTGAAAGAATTACAGGGCATTCTGAACCGAGTAACAGAGAATGATAAATGGGTACTATAATATCTCATTTTCAATAAAAAATTTTGTTTATACTTTCACACATATTCAAATCCCAATAAGACACAATGTGATAGATAGAACCAATGGAAATAGAAGAATAGAAGCTTGGTAGGACTTCTATCAGAACAAATAGGTACAAGATGGAAGGCAAACTCTTTGTCACCTAATCTCAAAAAAGATGTCTCATCACTTTGTCATATTCTCATCAGAAGTGAGTAAGTAGGTCTGGCTCACACTTAAACAGAGAGAACTAGTTCAGATCATGAATACCAGCAGCTGCAGACCATTGGAAGCCATTTTCTCAGCTCCTTATCACAGGTGAGAATAGCAATAGATTATCTTAAAATCATTTAGTGTTTTTCAACAAGCAACTATGTAACATTTTGTGCACTAAAATAGTGTATTATCTTAACATATAGTGTTACTCCTTAAGGTAATAAATGTTCTAAAATATTGAGTGTAATTATAACTGAACAATTTACCATTGAATCTCTTTTTAAACCAGTGTGATTTTTAAAACTGATTGGCATTGCACCTGCCACTGATCACCTCCCCCTAATCCCAGTTATTGTAGAGAAGACAGGAATTTTTTTCTACTCAGTCATCTATTAGTTTCAGGACTCACATATCCAGAGAATTTTATTTCATAGACTGCAAGAAATCTCTTTTTTATGTATCCAGATTTGCTTCCTATAATATGTCTTGTTCATACCACGTAGTTCTGAAATTCTTTCATTATGATCGGCAAAATAAATGGTGAAAAATGAGTGAACTTGTCTGTTGCTTCACCTTTAGTTTCAGTAAAAAGAGCTTTAATTGTTTTTTAAAAGCAATATTATTCTTTTTTCCATGTAGTTTAATTTAGTATGCTTAGGAATCTTGTATATCAGTGATAATTCAAATATGTGAGCCACTGGACCTCTTAAAAATTGGGTCTTCTCATTCTAAGAGGTCCTGGGGAAGTAACTAAGTCTAGGTCTTTGTCAAAGTTTCTGACCTGTTATAAAAAGTCAGTATCCTGATAGGTCATGGTGGTGCATGCCTGTAATCCCAGCACTTGGGAGGCTGAGGCAGGAGAAATGCCGTGACTTTGAGGCCAGCGTAGGCTACAAAGTGAATTCAACACCAGCCTGAATTCCATTGTGAAAGCCTGTCTCAAAAAGATAAAAAATTAAAAACTCAGTTTCCTAAGGCCCATTATTGCCAGTTTCATTTCTTCTCCTTTTCATCTTCCTCCCCTTGCTCCTCCTCCTTTTTCTTCTTTAATTTTTGTGTGAGCTAATAAAATATGAATACAAAGACTTGCTATTCTTACAAAAATGGGAGTGGTTATAAAATACTCAATATAAATAAATGGATTCAAACAAAATCCTTATTTAATTAGGTATAGCTGAGATCATTTTTATAAAAGGTGGACAGAAATTATAACAATATAAAACTTTGTCAGAATATTGAGATCACCTGGAGAATTTGGAAAAAATTTCATGTCAAAGATCCATCCCTAGAGATTTTAATTCAGCTTACTTTATATATTCAGACTATTGTCTAAATGTAATCATTTTTGTCTGATCTCTTTGCTGGGCATAATTATTTTGATGTTTCTCCAGTTTCCGTGTATCAATTCCCTTTCATTGCTGAGGAGTATTCCACTATGTGGATATACAATCTATTTATCTACTCATGTGTTGATAGACACTGAATTCCTAGTTGTTGGATACTACATTTAAAGCTGTTAGGAAAAGTCAGGCACTAGTCTTGGTATGGCCATACGTTTTTATTTCTCATAGGTTTGTACCTGGAATAGTGGAATATAAATATGTGTTTCATTTAAGAATAATTTCCCAAAAGCATTTCATACTGCCAGAAGCAGAGATGAGTGCATCAGTTGTTTGTTCCATGTCTTTTACCCCCTCATACTTTCTTGTGCGTTATTTGAACATTATTTGGTACTCCATTTTAATTGACCTTGTGATTTTGACTTTATCTCTTAAAATGTGTACATAAATATATATATTTACATATAAATTAATTTAGTAGTTGCTGTAGGAATTACAAGACACAAATATAACTTTTAATTGTCTGCTTAGAATTACTATTTTACTGCTTCATTTCATCGGTAGCAATGTTGTCACCCTTTACTTTTCTGCCTAGATGTTGTTGTCTCATAGGCAATGTCATAAGTTTTGTTTTCATTCATGAAATATATCTTAAAAGAAAGAACAGTCTATTATATTAATCTAGACACTTGTCATTTCTGTTGCTTTCTCTTCATTCCTGGTGTCCCAAGTTTCCTTCTTATATCATTTCCCATCTGTCTAAAGAGCGTTGCTTCTCAATTCCTTTACAGTAGATTTGATGGCTCCATGTTTTAGGAAAAGGAATCTGCAGTTATTCAGACATTTTTTTCTCTATCAATAATTTGACCTTTTGCTCTAAGTTGTTTAAATATTATCTTCAGTTTTTAGCAGTTTGATTAGAATGTATCTGAACATGGATTTATTTGACATAGGATTAGTTCTGCTTTTTTGGTTTGTGACTTTATGTTTTTCACAGCTTGAGAAATGGTAAGCCATTTTTTCTAGTATTTGCTTGGCACCAAATTTTTCTTCTCTCCTTCATAAGAGTTTTTTTTCCCAATTATTCCTTCGGTCTCTGAAGCTCTGTTCTGTCCTTTACCTCATTTTTTCTTTTGTTGTTAGAGTGTGTGAATTCATTAGCTCTATTTGCAAGTTTCTCTGTTAACTGAAATCTACATTTAGTCTCTTTAATTAAAATAATTTTATGTTGAATAGTTCTGAAATTTCTATTGGCTTGTTATTTGTTCTATTTCCTTGTTGAGAGTTTCTATTTTAAATTTCTTTCAAGTGTGTTCACAGTTGCTTGCTTAGGCATTTTCTAATGCTACCTTGAAGTCTTTGTCTGATAATACACTATCCTGTGTCAAATCAGCTTTGACTTTCATTGCTTGTCCTTTCCTGTGCAAGTTGAAATAAATATTCATGGATTTTCATATGTAGAGTAATTTTGGGTTGCATTCTAGACATTTTGATTACTCTGTTAGGAAACTCTGGGTCTTGTTTCAGTCATAGGAAGAATGGTAATATTTTTGTTCTAAGGGGTGATTGGCAAGATTAGGTTCAGGATGGAAATATATATATATCTCAGTTGCATTTTCAAGGACTTTTCAGATCTGCCAGGTGTGTATGGTTCATTCTTATTTCAAACTTTTTGTATCATATTCAAGATTAAATACATGCAACTCTACTCAGGAATGAGTCTGAAAGGTTATAGACACTTTTCTGGGACCAGTGCCTGAGCTCCTGCATCTCTATGGTTCCCCTGATATTTCTAAATCTTCTAGGACTGCCTTTTTCGGTTGTCTGGTCAGAAGCTTTAGGCTTTGCTTACTGTTTTCCTAAATATACTTCCATTTTTTTGGCCCCAGGTTCAGATCAGAAGTGAAAAGGCAGATAAAAGACAATAGGTTTTGATCCCACCTTGTTGAGATTGAAGCTCTGGTAAAGAGATGACATGACTTTATTTAAATATGCTTAATTGTTGAACCCAGCCTTTCTTATTCCACCTACTTGAGGGAATTTTAAACAATTCTGTAATTTAATCTTTGTCCACTAGGTGTCCCAAGTTTAATTAGTTACAACTATAAATAAAAGTGAAAAGTTTCAGTCTGTAAATATCTTTTTTAAAAGTTAGTAAATGGTTTAAATGAAATTTAAGCTAATATTTCAGGTAAAAAATTATGCGTGGAACTGTTATTATTTGAAAAGTTTAACAACCCTTACAAATCTATAAATACTTGTAGATGTGTAGTGGAAAACTTAAACATTACCTGTAATTTTCATACTATATGCTATCTTGCTGAAGAATTTATTTATGATAAATTATTTTCTTATTGTCAAGCTTTATATTTATTTTCTGTCTTTTAATATTTAAAGGGCTTGGGGACTGTAATTGAACAAGACAGAGATGTCTTGATCCATGGCAGTGGAGTTAACACTCTTGACAATGAACCTGTTGAAAGGAGATAGTAAGTTTATTCAATTTATGTTATCAGTTTTTTTCTGACTTGTACTACAGCCTTTTCTCAGATTAATCCTATATAAGTTTCATAAAATGTCTCAGTTTTAACATTTTTCAACTTGAGACTTAATTTAAAAGAATGCCAAAACTGCAAATGTTGCCAACCATATCCACTGGGAAATAAGCAAATATTGAATTTGCTTAGATGCAGAGGGATTGTAAGGGCTGGTATATATCTTTAGGACGTATTTTTAAAAGCAGCTGCTACTTTCATGGTGTCCAATGAGAAAGCACATAAGAAGCAAAAGCGTATCTTTGAGAATTAAGTTTGAAGCACATAGAATATCAAAAGCACTCTTGCATATACTTTTATTCCTTTCAATCTTTTTGACTCCACACTGGCTAGAGTAGTTTGAAACATGTGAATCTGAACATATTGCCTTACTATGGCTCCTAATACCACATTGCCCTTATAAGAAAGTTTAGGACCTGGGGCATAACTCCATCGTCAGCACATGCTTAGCATAATCAAGGCCTGGGCTCAAATGCTAGTACCAAAAAAGGAACATTCACCGTTCATCATGCGGTGTATAGTTACACATTATATAAAAGTAACTAAGACTGTCAAGTTATGATACGTTTAGCATTTGTCTCAGGATTTTTATTTTATAACGAGCTATTATTATTTACATTGTCAGGATAATTTTGATAAACTTTCATTTTTTTCTCCCAGCTTCATGGTCTCATCTAATATTGCATAAGGAAAATCAGTGAACAAAATTCTCACCTTAGCATGCAATTAAATTTGAAAGAAGAGTGGCGTAATTCTTTTCTTTTTCTTAACTTTTCAAGGCTCAACCTAACACCTATTCAAGGACAGTTTGGAGCTTTCACTTATAAAATATATGAAGACATGAGGAGCTAGGGATGCCTCTCGGCTTGGGTTCTAGTGGGAATAGTATTTAGTACATTTACTCTAGCCAGCCCTTTGGCTGAGTGATTGGTTGTAATTAGTTGAGTCCATGGGAAATGGGGGAAATTATAGATTGTATCTGTAGGAATTATGTTTGAGAAATATAGACTGAGGAGTGTGTTCATAAAACATATAGAAAAAACTGTAAAGACTTGCCACCGTGGGTTTTCTCTATGATCACTTGGTAAAAACCTACAAATATTTACGATATTTTTTGCTAAGCCTTATATTTTGTCTTTAAAAGAAATAAAGAAGAAAGAGTATCTATAGCAATTAAGTATTGATTGTTTTTCCCTAAAGAGAATCAGTGTATGTGTAACTTGCTAAAGGCCTCTGTGGGATGCTTACCATGTACCATGAACACTGAAGTGATATCACTGAAAATACAGTGCACTACATACATGAACCCAAAAAGGAAGGGGATCTAGAGATGAGTGGAAGAGAGAGGGAGAAATGGAAAAGGAGACGGAAAAAGGATTTTTGATATGCTGTGTATGCATACCAACTCCCCCAAAGAATGTGAACATTATGTACTATACACATACTAACAAATCAAAAGGTTTCGTAAAACCAGAATAGAAACCTATTGCTGGGCCTGGTAGCACCTGCCTGTAATTATAGCTACTAGGGAGGCTAAGGCTAGAGGGTTTATACCTCAACCCTCTAATGTTGAATAGCTTACCAAAAAACACTAAGCATGACATTATTTGCTCTTTTTCTGCTGCCCATAGTATGTCATCTTTAAGACACTGTTTTTCTTCCCTTCCCTCCCCTCTCTTCCTTTCCCCTTCCCTTTCCTGTCCTGTCCTGTCTTCTTGCCTCTTCTCCTTTTGCACTGCTGGGGCTCTAACCTAAGGCATTAATACATACTAGATATATGTTCTGCTACTGAGCTATGCCCACAGCTCTGGGAACTTTTATATTAACTAATCTTATATAAATTGGTTTTAAACTGGACACTTTTATAGATAAATAGGTACACCTTGAGAAGATACTCATTAGTGATATAAATAAGACACATATGTGTAAACATCATATTGTTTCATTAGTGTGACATGAAAGAAAAAACATATGTATATGTATGTAAAAATAGTTAAGATAGCTATACTACTGATGTCTCTGAGTTTGCTGAACAGAAAAATTTGTACTGGTATTGTTCAGACAATTGAAAAAATTGTTTTTAAACTTTCCTTAAGCATGTCATCAAATCACTATATGCTGGTAGTTCATGAACTGTTGGTGACTCATTCACAAGATAGGGAGCTTATACCACAATATACGTCTACAGCATCATAGCCACTTGCTTAAAGGGAACTGTTTGTTTTTTTGTTTTGTTTTGTTTGTTTGCTTGCTTATTTTTAGAAAGACATTTTCAATAAAGAAATCCATATGTCTGTGTCACTAAAGAACACATTAAATTAGCACTAGTCTGTGTTTATTTTTGCTCAAAATCAGGCAGAAATCTTTTGATCAACATATTGATTGATGGGAGTCTCAAAAGATATCAATGTCAGTATAGTTTTGTAACATGGCAAAAGGAAAAAGAAACAGTATATAATATTTACAATACAACCCGGTTGATGAAGTATCACCACAAACCTCAAACTACGAATAAGCAGGAATAAACCTTTGCTAACTACCAGGTCTGAATAGCCTCTGCATTTATTCTGGAGTTGGAGTTCACTAAAAAGCAGCAGGGCATCTGTAATACTGGCTAAATCCAAGATAATCAGTGTTTTGGTTGTTAGGCTTAGTGATCCAGTGTGGTTACAGCAGCTGACACTGGGAAAGCAGGGCAGACTAGAGTCACAGGTAAGTTCAAGGTGTGCGCACGAGAACCAGAAGGAGGTAGAACGGTCTGGGCCCTATAATCTCTCCAAATAGTGAACGATCAAAGCTCCTGCCAGGTCACAACCTTACACTGAGGAGAAGCTTCTTGGAATAGAATCCAAGTTGAGCATTACAAGAACAATAAATAGAAAGAAAAGAAAAACATGCGACCCACTCCCTCCCATAAAAAATAGAACAGGGCTTAAGCGCCTGCCTGGCAGGCGTGAGGTCTTGACTTTGAGCCCCGGTACCAAAAAAAAAAAAAAAAAAAAAATAGAACAGGAGAAGGTAAACAAAGCAGGAAATGTCCGAAAAAATGAGCTCCGATATTTTGGACATCTTACCAAAATAAAAAGGGCTTTAAAGAAGAGGATGTTCTAAAGATACAAAGTTTAAATATTATTCTAAACCAAACCCCCATTCTAAAATTTATGAAAATTAATTTTACTAAAATGTGCAAAGTAATTAAGGTCCGAGTCTATGCAAAATCATTACAAGAGCAAAGAGAAAAATAAGAATAATACCACCTAGACTCAGTGCCAGGAAGTTATGTCTGCCAAACAGGTGAGAATGCTAACCTAATATTTCAAAACCAGCCAAAAGTTATTTTAAAAGATACAATGTATGACAGAATTATGTTACACTTAGAAAAACTCAGAAATAAGTGAAGAAATTAAAAACATTAAAAGTAAAAAGTTTTTTCAAAATTAAAATTTAGCAATAAATAACACAAACCAATAAACACAAGAGAGAATACCTTAGAATTTGAAGCCGGTGTGGTGGCTATGCCTGTGATCCAAGGCAAGAAGATCATAGCAAGTTCAAGGCCTAAGCTGAGCCACACAGTGAGATATCATATTTTAAAAAAACAAAAGAAAAAAAGAAAATAAATAAATAGAAGGTGTAAAGAAGGCTAATTTTAAAAATTAAAAAGAAACAAAAGAATTTACAAGGTAGTTATATATATTAAATATGTGCAAGAAGATCCTATTTATATCTAATAGGAGTTTGTAGAAAAGAAAATCAAAGCAAGAGAGCCAAATAAGAATTAAACCTATAATTAAAACTTTGGAGGGGGTCATGGATGTGGCTCAGTGGCAGAGCTCTTGTCTTGCATGCCCAGGCCCTGGGTTCGATCCCTAGAACAACAAAAGAAAACAAAGCAAAAACAAAACCCCTCATTTTTACTATTTAAATAGGATATGAAACTGTATATATTATTGCCAGACTTTGACCTTGAAAGTTTTTAATATAAGATGTTCTAGGAGTCATATTTTATACCTAGAAATTATACACAGAGTATTGTTGCATTAGCAATCTACCAAGATAGATTGCATTAGTAATCTAGCAAGATAAAAATCTGACAACCAGAATGACCAGTTCAGCAACATAAGCACTGATGGTAGGCAACTGTATTAGGAAATAGCAGTATTTTATATAAATATATAATTGTGTGGATTTCACTATTCATTTGGCTGCTAAAAGCACATTAAATTTTAAGTGACAACACATGAATTCAGTCATTGGAGTCCATACTGGTAATTGCAGGACAAATGATCATGTTTTTACAACAAATAATTTGTTAAATTATTGGGGGGAGTGGAGGAGGAAGAGGGTGTGAAAGATGAATATAGGGAATGGAAAAGACTTAAAAATTGGAAATTTTAAAGCAAGGTTAGTATTCATGGGTATAATCTTGTACAATAACTGGTGTTTATGGGTATACTTTGAGTGAACTATGAACTGCACAGAAAAGTACTAATTGCTATAAATGTCATGATAATGAGTTACTCTGAAGAGAGAAAGAAGGAATTGTAGTTGGGAGAGATCCTGTTATTTGGACCTTTGTGAAGAATCTTTTGATGGTACTTCTAAATTTACACTTTGTATAATAGTGGAATAAAATTCAGGTTGTCTAAGGTTTTACATTATTTAAATCTTCCAAAAGAAGCATAAAACAGAGAACCTCTAAGAGTTTTGTCTTTAAAAAACACTGCCAAAGAAAGTTACTATGAAAGGAGATTTAAAAAGAGATAAATAATGTTCATTGTAAAATACTTCTACATTTCAATATGTGAAAAAAAATCAAGAATGTTCCCCATTTTGCAGATTTATCACTAAACTTACCATATCCTGAACCACCTATTATTATTTTTAATGCAATATTATAGACTTCTGGGAAGTTAATGAAAGACACAACAGCTTCAAATTCAAAGAAGACTTCAGAGAATTTCATGAAAATGAACTAAGATCATTGAAAAACATGTAATTCAAAAAATTACAAGTAATAAAACCTTAAAGGCAGATACAGATTAAAACCTGATTAAAGTATATGAAATTCCCAATAATAATATAGTACAAGTTAAGTTTGACCAGCATAAAATATTTTTTTTCTGTATACACTTATACGTTATTTTCACTTTTTGAAATTGCTTTGCAAAGCTTTTAAATATAATAGTTCAATAGCTTCTACCAAAATAATGGAGTAAAGAAATGTTTCCTCTCCTTTCCAAAAAATTGTATCTTTTATTTTTTGGTACTCTCTTTTACTCTTTTAAGTAAGGCTCTGAGCATTCTGGCCCCTGTTGACCTCTTCTCTCACCACTCTTCTATATTTCTTTAGCGACATGTTCATTCTTTCAGTTTCTAGAATAAGCCTGGATTGTTAACTCCAATTCTTCCTTCAAATTCCAGTTTAACTATTACAATCAAGCAAATTAACCTTGAATCCCAAAACTAGTATAAATGTTATTGTCACAGCGATCTTGATTATAACTGACAATCTCTGTGATTATGTGTACTGCTTGTCTTTCCCTATAGACTGTAAACTCTAGACAGGAACAGAGCCTCTCCTGTCCACAGCTGTATGAGCAGAGTGACTTACATATTGTTAGGTGCTCAGGTGAAGCTGAACAAATGGACTCAATACATTCCTAAGAGAAAAAAGGAAGATACTTAGAAAAACCTGGCACTTTCATCATCATATCAGCTTTGTGATTTAGGTGAAAAGGCCCTCCTTTCCTTCAAATGTTGAAATGTTTAGACACATGACATAAGATGTCCAACTTCACGTAGCTATTATGAGAAATTGTCTGATTTCATTTTCATTTAGCACAAATATAATTAACACTTCAAATAACTTTGTAATGTCTTACTTTCTTAACTAAGAAATATCATTTGCTGTTTTATTTCTACCATCTTTTCTTTTTTGAAATAATGAAGGTAAACTTTAGTGACCACTGCTTAAATTTTTTCTGTGCTGTAAAAGTTTTAAAAATTTTTTTATTAGTTCATGTTTGTGGTAAATGAGGATTACATTTATCATGGGGAGTTGGTAACATGTACAGAACACATCTTAATTCTTTTTTTGTTCCCTACCCCTGCCATCTCTCCTTGCTCCTTCTCTGCTTGGTCACCTTCCTGTTTTCAAAAGCTGTATTCTCATTTTTTCTCTTTCAGTTCTTTTTTCCTCCCCTTTACCCTTGACCCACATTGTTCTGTCTCTCCATCTCATATTGATAACAAGGATAAAGTCTTATTCTATAAATATTAAGAAATTTTAGTTTATTGTTTTGTGGTCTGCATTAGTGAGAATTAACTCTACACTTATAATTGAAAAACATTTGGATGTTTAAAATTAACTTTTTCATATTATACATCTTCATATATGAATAAAGTAATTAAATGTGAACATTTTTATTATCAGCATGTTATCAAGTGGTTCCAATGGTGTGATTAGAATTTATGACCTCGAGAACTCCAGCAGACCTTATGACACATATAAAGCAATGTTTTCTATTGGCAAGTGTGTACTGAAAAAATGTACTTCATAAATTTGTGAACAGTTGAATATTTATGCATATAACACAAAACATGAAAATGAAGAGCAATGTTAGCTAGAAATACTTAGTATAGAATAAGATATCACCTTGAATACACTGGAAGTTGTTTTTTAATTACACTTAAGCCATAGATACTCTCTTCTCACCCATATATGCCCAGAATCTGAATTTTAAAATATAAGACAGTAAAATTAATTTTATTCATTATCTACATTAACCAATATTCTAGAGTTAACTTTAATATGTTATATAGCTGAATAATATTTTTGTATATTCTAGATGCCATGCCATTTGACAGAGTATAATCTGCTTTTTTTTGGTGTGTAACATAAGTTAAAAAAAAAAAGCTTGGTGTGGCCACTCTTGTTTTACTAAGTATGACTTTGAATTTGAAAATGGGCATATACTGAGCATCTTTTCAGAGAACTAAAAAAGCATATTCAATCAGTAGAATTTACAATCTAACTTTAAAATAAAATTTTAATAAAATTTATTTACTTAATATGGCTTAGACTCTTACTGGATATTTATTGTTGCATACTTAATACTACATGTTTTTCAGCAATAAAATTTCTACCAAATTTATTAAATATGGGTGAGATAAACAGATCTTCCTTAGTAACAGAATAGTATAATATTGGTCCTATTTTAAACTTTGATTTTAAAATATAAGTAAGCTTTTAGTCATGATTACTACATTAAAGCTTCACTTTATTTAAAACATCACTAAGAAAATCTATGAAGTAGTCAAGATTCTAAGCAGCCAATGAAAATTAATTCTACCTATTTTAAGCAGAAGTATATTGTAAGGTTATTTAGTATCTCACACAATTGTTAAGATGTGATAATCCAACTTAGAAAACAGAAATGAAGTTACATGACAAGAAAAATGTATTTCGGGTTTTGCTACATATCAATAATATGGATTTAACTCCCCAGCCATGCATAATGGCTGACTCTCCCTGTGACTTGCTGTGTGACCTGAAGATTCAGAGTCTTATATACATCGTTGTCCTAGGTCCAAAAAGGGAAGAAAAGAAAGTATTTCGAGTTCCTTTCTTTCTATAGCAAATGGCGGGGCTTTGCTTTTCAACAAAAATTCAGGCATTCCCACCAAATAGGAGGCATTTGAATGCTTAGCCTATGTCTACTACTGTTAACCTGTTTGACTGTCCAAGATCCCTATACATCTTTCTTGCCATATTTTCTTTCCCATCTTAAAAAACAAAAGCTTTTGTCTAGTCTAATGCAAGTGTCCACTATACAAAAAAAAGATTTAATCATCTTTCTCTACAAAAATGATAATCTTGAGTCTAGTTACTACATGCAACTCAAAGTAAAACCTGTTTCCCACTACTTTATAGCACGTTAGTTTCCGTCATGAGAACTATGGACTCAGTTATAGTTTTTCTTTCTTTTTTCAGTTATATAGTTAACGTATAAAATAGTGGTGGTAACAGAAAAAAAGTGGGGAAATCAGTTAAAATATATAAATGTATAAATATGTACACAACAGAAAGACAAAGAGTTTATGGATAGGCAATGTATTTTTGCAACCATCCTAAGGCCAGACCTGGTATTTAAGCCTGCTTCATATTCTCATTCCTTCAGTTAGCACCACAAGTGTTCATGGTTCTTTACCCACTATTGGGATGCAGACCTTCACCCTTGGAAATAAGAGTCCATGATAGTTCTATATACATAGGGCTATAGTAGCCTATAAATTTTGTTTATCTTATATAAAAGTAGCCATAGTAGAACTATACACCCATTACCCAACCTCACCAACTATCAGTCATAAACAGTCTTTTTTCTTCTCTATCCTATACCTGTTTACTCTTGCCATTCTTTTGAAATAAATCCTAGATAGAATATTCCTTCATCCATAAATACTTACTTGTAGCTCTACTATAAAAGAATTTTTATGAGCATAACCAGCATACCATTATCTCACATACACAAAAGTTTCTGAAATTAAATATCCAAGCAGTTGCCAGATATTTCTCATTGTCTCATAAGTATCATTTAACAGTCAGTTTTTCTGAATTAAGACTTAATCTGATTGGCTGGGGATTTAGCTGAGTGGTGTAAGTACCTGCCTGGCAAGTATGAGGCTGTGAGTTTGATCCCTAGTACCAAAAAAAAAAAAAAAAGAATCTCATGACACATGTATGGTATTAGTTACTGGTTCAGAGCAAGTAATTAGGACAGCACAACCCCTACTGAGGTGATGAGGCTGATATTGTAACATAGTCACCAGCATATCATGTTTCTGTGGGTGATGGGTTACCCAGAACTAGTGAAGCTCGTGGACATCCACAAAGGACATTCTTCTGTTACCGAATAAATTTCTTAATAACAAGTGACATTGATTCAGACACCATGAAATTGGATAAGACTTTCAACACTTTTAAGAATGGGAGTTCTGATATCCACACCCCTAGGACAGGAGATTGTGCCTCGGGGGCTCTGCTGGGCCCAGTTATCCACACCCAGCTTCTGCATCTCAATTGAGAGCCGGGAGTCTACAGAGAGGTGGAGGTTGCCTGGGGTGAGTTCCAGTGACCTGGGAGAATTGGAGATCTACATTCCGGCTTCTGAGTCCCTGGGGAGCTACCGGGATGCTGGTTTGGGTCCAGCAGATTGTGGGGCCTCAGTCAGCCATGCTCCACAGACTTGTTTCAGTCCAGGAGGCAGGAACCTTGCTCGTGGACTCTGGGCTCAACTGGGCTGGCCTGGGGACAGCTTGCAACCAGCACTGCCAGCTGCTGAGTTCATATCCACACCCCTAGGACAGGGGATTGTGCCCCAGGGGTTTCTCTGGCCCCAGTTCTCCACACCCTGCTTCCACCTCTAAATTTAGGGGGCCAAGTACCTGCAGAGTAGCTAAGACTGCTCCAGAAGCTGAGGGTGCAGGAGATTTGCAACACACCCAGAGGAAGCTTTGGAACACCACTCAAACCAAGGAAATAAAGAAAAATGACAAAAGGAAAGACCAAAAGGCAGGCTCAAATGACCAGCACATCCCATCCCAAGAAAGCTTGGGAGCCATGTACATAGAAGAAAATAGAAGGCATACACCTGAAATGACTGAAGTGATATCAACTGAAATAAAAAAGCAACTGGGGGAAACTATGGAGAAATTCAAATTAGAAATAATTGTCCAGGTAAAAGCAGAAATAATAAAAGTAGTGAAAGAAATAGTGAACACATCTAGTGAAGACACAGCTAAAAAATTAGAGGAACAAAGCAAACAGATAGAATCCCTGAATGAACATTATAAGAAACAAACAGAATGCATAAAGCAGATTCAAAGAGATATATAGGAAATCAAAAATTCTATTGAAAGGTGTAAAAACTGCCTCAGTGAAACTGAAGATAGAATTTCAGACCTCAAAGATAAGATTGCAGCTACTGAACAGGAAAGATCTTTTAAAAATAACAAATAATCAGGAAATAACAATTCAACAGCTGCAAGATGATGCAAAGAAAAATACATAAGATTAATAGGGATAAATGAAAAAGAAGGGGACAGCCAAAATGATATCAAGAGGGTATTTACAGAAGTAATAGCTGAAAACTTCCCAAACATGAGAATAGAAACTGAAATTTGGATTAGTGAAGCATATAGAACTCCAAATAGCCATAACCAAAATAAAACTACACCCAGACACGTAATAACCAACATCCCAGAAACCCACCATAAGAACAGAATACTAAAAGCTGTTAGAGAGAAAAGACCTATAGAGGAAAATCTATCAGAAAATCTATCAGAATCACAGCAGACTTCTCAACACAAACAATGAAGTCAACAAGACCATGGAGTGAAGTCTTTCAGATCCTAAAGGAAAACCACTTCCAACCCAGACTGATGTACCCTGCAAAAGTATCCTTCAAAATGGATGGAGAAATAAGATACTTCCATGACAAAGAACAGCTGAAAAATTTCATGACCACAAAACCAACCCTATAAGGAATACTGAAAGATATTCTAGATACACATAGGATAAAACCACCAAGCAAGGTACACAATTAAATAGAATGGAAAGCTAAAGATACAACAGCAGGAAGATAACATGTCAACAATAAACCAATATATAACAGTTATAACCATTAACATAAATGGTCTCAACTCACCAATCAAAAGAAACAGACTGGCAGAATGGATCAAGAAACAACATCCAACCATATGCTGTCCACAAGAAACCCATCTTAACCAAAAGGAAACCCATAGAATGAAAGTCAAAGGATGAAAAACAGTACTTCATGCAACAGGAAACCAAAAAAAAGCAGGAGTAGCAATCCTGTTTGCAGACAATGTGAACTTCAAACCAAGAATGATCCAAAGAGATAAAGAAGGTCACTACATACTAGTTAGGGG
>PVJX010025136.1:0-27282 GCA_004027295.1 Dolichotis patagonum | reverse complement strand
CTTCACTAATAGTAGCCCCAGGACCTCTTATTCGAGCGGGGTTTTGCGCTTTAGTTTCTTTCTGTGTTGTGAGAGTCTATCTCTCTCTGGGTCTCTCCAGGGTGTTTTATTCTGGCATTTGAGCTGTCTCTCTCAGAGAGGGTCTCTCTCCTGCTACCTACCAGTCCACCATCTTGTCTCCTCTATTTGTGCCTATCTTAGGTAATACTGTGTGAAAAGTGTGGAAGAGAGACAATTAGTTGAGTGACCTAATCTAATAAATTAATAATTTTTAAAAAGCTAAAAAACAAAACCCAACTATGTATATTGCCTCTGAATGAATGCTATAATCCCATGCACTGAACATTGTAAGATGCATAAATAATAATGGCATTAAAATGCAATAATAAGCTGGGTGTAGTGGTACATGTCGGTGGTCCCAGCTACTTGGGATGCTGAGACTGGAGAATATCTTGAGCCTATAAATTCAGGTCAGCCAGGACAACATAGCAAGAGCCCATTGCAGAATAAGAAATTTAAAAAGACTGAGAATGGGCCTCAGTGGTAGAACAGTAGCATAGCATTCATTAGACCCTGGGGTTTAATTCTCAGTACCACCAAAATAAGAATAAGTATTTCTGATAGTGTCTGGACAGTGATGGCAAACTTATGGCACACATGCCACAGCAGGCTGATTTTATCATTGAAAGCTCTCAAAGGTTCACTATTGCTGGTCTAGAATATGTCTTCAATGAGTATCTGTTAAAGAATAAATGACATATTATGGAATCTTTGGGTTGGAAATCAGTATTCAATAATATTTCCCTATGAAGTGGCTGAGGAGAGTTATATGTCAAAAATATTAATGAGATTTTATAGATTGGGATTTTTCAGAGGAGGCACTATATCATAGACATGAATGATTCTGACATCTGTTTTGTTTTTTGCTTTTTGAGATGAGGTTTCACTATGTTGCCCAGGCTGACCTCAACCTCATGATTGCCCTGCGTCAGCCTCCTGAGTAGTTGGGATTACAGGTGCACATCACAATGCCTAGAAAATAATGAAATTTTAAAGCTGCAGAATCAAAAGTATCACTAGGTTAGTTAGCTACCTACTTTGAGTTAATTCCAGTTAGTTGCCACAATTCCTTATTAACTTATGTTTTGTATTTTAAATTTATATTGAATATTATCTCTGAGAAAAATAATTTTCTGTTGTTTTAAACTTGTAGGCAGAAGATGGCCAAAGAAAGGTGCCAGAAAAAGTCCTTTCAAGATAGTCTTGAGGACATAAAGAAGCGAATGAAAGAGAAAAGGAATAAAAACTTGGCAGAGATTGGCAAACGCAGATCCTTTACACCTGCACCAAGCCAAATAATTAGTAAGAGCTGTTTATGTTGTCCTTTTATATCACCTATTAAGTTTATGTTTAACAACTGATAAATTTATTTTATCCTCTTTTAGCCAACACTTATACACTGCTGAAAAATTGCCAAGACAACAACAGAATGTTAGTTTTAGCTCTGGAAAATGAAAAATCCAAAGTAAGAGAAGCCCAAGATATCATCCTACAGCTAAGGAAAGAATGTTACTACCTTGCATGTCAACTATATGCACTGAAAGGAAAACTAACTTCACAACAAACAGAAGATACTGCTCAGGTATTTTTATTACAAAGGCTGAATTTCTTAGGGAAGCAATCTAATCAATGAACAAAAAACTTAGATAAATTTATAACTTACATTATGGACAACTCTGCTATTACTGACTTGATTAAAATATTCTCCTAGCTCTAGCCCAGGTATTTTGTATGACTAGTTAAGAAAGTTTCAAGCATATAGGTAAACAAAGATTATAACTGCTTTGTCTTGGGTCTGAAAGCAGATAGCAAGGCATCATACAGAAAAAATTGTTTAGCTTTTTGCTCTGCAAGTCCTGCTTTGAATGCCTAAATTACGTGAGTCAGAGGTAGGGCAGCTAAGTTAAAGGTCTGAAAGTGTTAGCTGAGCTAGACTAGTACAAAACTTTAAACCAGTGCCATCTTAAATTTATCTTTTCTAGGTAGTTTTGCTTTATCCAGTGAGACTTTATAAGAAATACCTTCATTCGGCCTTATGGAGTAATTAGGTGCTTTTGAAGAATCATTTTTAACCTAGTTGGCTAAATAAGGAAATCTATGTAAACTCTCAGAAAAGGAAATATCCTAAACATTTGGCTGACCACATTTCAATCTGATTCTATTTGTGTCCAAAGGTTAAAAAGCAGGGGCTTATACGATCCTGCCAGCCCAAAATATGGACAAGTTTGTTCTAGGACATTCTCTGTGTTTCACTGTGTGCTAGGTCTGAGAAGTGTAATAATGAGCCAGTTTCTCTTCCCGTTTCTCAGAAACCACTGCCAGGGAAATTAGATGGGGAGTAGAGTGAGAGAAGCAGTGGTGAGTGTCAGTGTTAGCAGTGGCCATCTGTTTGCTGTGCCAGTAAAGATGGCACATTGGTACTTAAGCCAGAAGTCCAGGTAAAAAAGCCAGACCATGATGACTGGGATAGGACAACATGAGAGAGAACCTGATGTCACTGCTCTGTTGACAGCAGAAGTGAGAAAATGTTCTTCCTTTTTGTAACTAAAAATGGTTCTTCATTTTAACTACATGTGATAAAAGCACACATGGAATATGTATATATGTAGGATGTACATATATCGTTGAATTGCCTTTATGAAGACTGGCTGTGATTTGCACTTTTGTGTTACTTATTTTTGAAGTGTTTTTTTCTTCAGGAATTTAATCTTTCATTTCCTTGTTCATTTCCTTGTTCAGTTCTTTCATTTTCTTGTTCAGTCAACAGGAAAAGCCTTTCCAAAGGCATACCAGACTTCCTCCTCCCTTTCCGAACTTTTATTAAATCACACAATCATATGAAATGAACACTCAAAAACAATTACAAAATAACAGGAGAGTAATATCCTATTATTGTGGGCCTTTTAACATTTTTTTTTTAGTATTTATGAGAATATATTAGCTGCTGAACACACGCAGTCTCGGCATTTGAAACATCAAAGTTTATTTTCTGTCATATGCTTATTATATATGTTTCTCATTCTCAGTCATTTCACACTTGTGTTTCAATGTGTAAGTCAATTTTAGTGTGATATTTCTAGCTGGGCATGGTGACTCAGGCCTGTAATTCCAGCACTCTGGAAGGCTAAGCCAGGAGGGTTCCAACTTCAAGCCTAGATTGAGGAGCTTAATGATTTAGCAAAACTTTTTTTTTTAAGACTTTATTTTTTAAAAAATAAAAAAGAGCCAAGGATATTGCTCAGTGAACCAGCTCCAGTTCAATCCAAAAAAAGATTTTCTAGTTATTTTATTTCTGATGAACAGTTTTAGCCTATTCATTATAAAGTCAGTATATTGTAACTCATCAGATTTCAGAAATCCCTTGAGTTCAGTTAGCATGAGGCCTTCTGAGTTAGACGGAAACTCTTGTCTTTGCCCAGACCTACATATCTCCTCATGTCTGTGCTTGTGCTTCTCCACACCCCTTCTTGGTACATGACAGAAGTACCTATACCTGTGAACCCTCCCCATGTGTGAGTCAGAGTCCCTTCCCTCACCTCCTTTAGGGTTTTGTCCCTAGAAATTTGTTCTCCCTGTGCCTCTCTCTGCTGCATTATCCAGCTGTCATATAAAGATGCTTTATTATCTCCTGCATAAAAGGAAAGAAAAATAAACGAAACCTGTCCTTATCCCATACACTATTTCATTTCTCTGCTTTTCTTCACAGCCAAACCTTTCCAGAAAAATACAGTCACTATCTTCATTTCTCAGCTTCCATTCACATTCCAAATCTTCTTTTCTGGTGCTAGTGGTACCAGGGCTTACACTCAGGGTCTTTGCACTGAACTACACCCCAGCTTCTTTTTCATGGTTTTTGTTTTGTTTTGTTTTGTTTTTGAGACAGTGTATCACTAAGTTGCCTGGGCTAGGATCTAGTTTGCAATCCTCCTGCCTCAGCCTCCTACAGTGCTGGGATTATTTTTTAATTTTTTTTAGGGCTGGGTATAGTAGTGAACACCTGTAATCCCAGCACTCAGGAGGCCGAAACAGGAGAATCACTGCAAGTTTAAGGCCAGCATGGACTACATAGTGAGTTCAAGGTCCAGCCCAAACTACATAGTGAGACCCTGTCATTGTTGGGAGGCTGACATAGGAGGATCACTGCAAGTGTGAGGCCAGCCTGGACTATATAGTCAGCTCAAGACCAGCCTGGAATACATAGCAAGACCCTGTCTTTAAAAAAGCCAGCAATGAATTACATTTTTATTAGTACACATTTGCAGTACATGATTACATTCATTGCAGGGAGTCGTACGTGTACATAACACATCCATTCTTGTCCTCCGCCTGTCCCTGCCATCCTATTGTTACTGTGTATCATGATTACCAAAACTGAAACCTCCTTATTACCAAATTCAGTGGTTGCTTCGGCTTCTCACCCTCGCAGTAACATACAGCAGAGACTACTCTTTACCTGTAAACTTTGATCTCTGTGCTTTCTTGATACCACACTTACTAAATTTTTTTTGGCCCTCCCGGCTGTTCAATGTTAGTCTCCTCTGCTGGCTACTTGTTTATTTTTAAAGGCCAGTAATACTATACTCATCTCCTCCCCTAGCTTTATATAATGTCTGCCTGCTGATGACTTTCGAATTCATAGCCCAAGACCTACACACACACACACACACACACACACACACGCAGCTACTACTTGATTCACATCAATGTTTAGGAAGGATCTCATGCTATAAATAATTCACAACTGTTTTCCCATCCCAAACATATTGTATACTTTCACCTTGCTCTGCAATTCTCACTCATCCTAATAAAGGGGCATAGTCTTCTGCTCCAGCCAAAACCGTAGGAAGCTTCCTTCTCCTTCTGTGTCTTCACTGCAACTCGTGTCCAGTCCTTGGTCACAACTCATTATCTCGGGGCCTTTTGGGGGGCCTCACCTCTACATCATGTCTTGATTTCTGTGATGATTTCCTAACTCCTTGACTCCATTTTTAGTTTTGTTCTTTTGAGACAGGGTCTCAACTGTGTGTTCAGGCTGGTCTTGAGCTCACTGTGGACTCCTGGCCACCTGGCCGGCCTTGAGCTTGCAGCAGTCTCCTCGCCTCAGCCTCCTGAGTGCTGGCACAGGTGTGCACACCACACTCTGCTTCCTGGGCTTTCGGCCCGTGCGGCACACAGTGAGCACACTGATGTTTTAAAGTCTTCTCATCGTAGTTCCTTGCTTAGTGTTTGTCTTCCCGTCTCACTTGAGACTAAATTCCACATTTTGACTCTCAAGGCCCTACATTATCTGATCTCTGAATATACATGTCCTGCTAGTCCCAATGACTATGCTCTAGCCACATCCGCTTTTCTTTGTGAAAGTACAGCAGAGTTTGCCTGGATGGTAGCATTTTTATTTGCTGTTTCTACTGCTGTTTCTTCCTCCCACTTTTTCAGTGGCGGATAATTTTGCAGTCTTCAGGTCAAATACACTTTTTAGAGAAAGAGCCTTTCAACCTGCTCATTCTTTGTCATTCCACTCTGGTATTTCCTTCCTAGCACTTACAGCTGTCTCAAATGTATATATGATCTGTTTTCTTTTTAATTTTCTCTAGGGTATAAGTTTCAAGACAATAGGATTTTATCTTCTGGTTGTTATAATTCCAGTTCATAAAACTGCATGGCACTGTGATAGATGATCAGTAAGCGTGCGTTATTGAATAAATGAGTGCTTTGTTATAAATACTTCAGTTGAAAGTATTTTCTTCTATTTTAATGCATTAACAGAACCAGGAAGTGTGTCTCGCAGGAACGGACTCCAATAATGACGACAACCCCAGGGATTTATTTGCAAAGGATTTACCGTTAGTATTAAATTCATTACTATGGTTATTAATACCAAGATTGGTTTCATTCTCTGGTCCATTTGTGAAAGGAAATTTATGTTATACTGACTTATATTTAAAGTTTATATTCTAAACTTCATTAGAATTTTTAAACTATTTCCTTCAGTCATATTTTCGTCTATGTCATATTTTTATTATAAGAAATTGGCAGGCCGGGGATTTAGCTTAGCAGCATAAGCGCCTGCCTGGTAAGCACGAGGTTGTGAGTTCGATCCCTTGTACCAAAAAAAAAAAGAAAGAAAGAAATTGGCAAGTTGTTAAAATTACCTTTCTAAAAATTGCCTGATTTAAGGAAAAAAACATGTATTTAACACACTTGTCACACATTGATGCATTTTCTTGTCTGTCAGACTTCATATACCTTCTTCTTTTAGATCCAGTACACTTTATGTTTGCATATGAATTAGATTTAATCACAGATCTTAATTGACACATTTCAGTGAGTCTGACTAAGACATATACCTGTAAGACAAAAGACTCAATTAAGATTGAAGTTTATTATTATTAGAAACTTATCTGTATATTTCAATATCGAACAGAACATTGCCCTCATTCTAGCTCAGGGCTTCTCAGTCTTGGTACTGTGGACGTTGTGAGCCAAGTGATTCTTTGTCCATCCATTATGGGATGTTGTAGCATTTTTTACCTCCACCCATAATAACATCCCCCTCCCCAGTTCTGAGAAACAAAATGATTTCAGATATTGCCAAATCCCTGGGAAGGTTAACTGCCCATAGGTAAGAGCTATTGCCTAGGCTATTCCCTGGATCCCTTAAAAATCTATCCCCATCTCACTGAAGAAACAAAAAATACGTGTTCTTCTAGTCATTAATAGCTTTTAAATTGTTAAATTGAAGACCTATCAAAATATGTCATGAAAAAGACACAAATTGTTTAAGTTACTATAACTAACTCTATTGCCTAAATCTATATTTAATTTTTGAAATCAAGAGTAGAAAATTCTGTACATAGAATAAAAAATAAAACTCCAATTAGGAGGAAATTGCCAATAATAGGTTTTAAAAATAAAGAAAAGGTCTTGGGTCATGAATCAGAGAACAACAATGTTTAAGAACTTCATAAGAGTTCAGTGGTTGGTACCATATATTACCAACGAATCACAGCTCTGCCAATGGTAAAGCAAGCTAGCTCTAAGGACTTTAGCACCAACTTGCATGTTTAAATACAAACTCAATTTGGGTTGGCCACTTCTCTAGTTAAATGAAATTGAATTATGTGTGACTTAATATTAATTCTTCCAATGGGAGTTGAATGTCTGTCGTAACAAGTCAGCCTTTGTGTAGTTACCATAAGTATTTCTTGTGTCCTTTTGTACAAAACAGATGTATTGCTTTGGAATGGAATTATGAAATACTAAAGAAAATTTAAAATTTAGGGAAGTATATATATATACATATTTTATATATTACATATATATATTTTTTAAACCTAATTGCTAAGTAAATTTCTGTTTTTCATTGGCATTGTCTAAGGCAAGTTCCTTTTCAAGAAACTGACCTTCCAGCACATGGAGAATCATGCCACCAAGAAGGTAATTCAAGTAAAAATCTAAAAATATTATGGTCAAAGAACTTGGGAGACAAGTAACATAAACTTCTCTAATTCTTCTTTGATTTTAACTTTGTAAATCTGTTAATCTGGTGTTTTCAAGGCAAATCAGTTTATTTTACATAATAGCAATATAAGTGAAAATAATATAGATTAAAATTCCATCCATCCATTATGTCAAATCTGTAATGAGAAATCTTGACTATAACTATGGCTGCAGTTTACTAAGCCCTGCTGTGTAGCCTCTGTGTGAGGCTTTTTATATACATGGTCTCATTTAACTCTCACAACTGCCTGAAAATATATGTACTGTTGGTTGCATTTTATATAGACTCACGAAAGTAAAACACTGCAAGAAATAATCTGGATGGTAAGAAACAGGGTTTAAACTCAAAGCTGAACTCCAAAGCCATACCATTCTTGCTACTTTTAAATAGATCCTGTCCCAGTTTTCAAATACCTGCTTTGAAGAAGGAGCAGTACTGGCATAAGCAAATGTAAATGAATAGCCCACTTTTCCTATAAATATATTTCTTACCTGAAAACCCTTCTAGCTATACAAATTTTACTAACTTTTCAAAGAACAACTTAGTTCCCCCTTTTTCCATGTATCTGTCCAACTTTGGAACCTGAGGTTCTGTTCCTCAGACTCTGCTCAAAACGATCATTTTTCTTTAAACCTTTGAACCAGGAGTACATAAAACCTATGCTCAAATATCTTTGGAAATTTTATAAAATTCTTACACAAGTTAAATCTAACCATCAGTTGATTATTGACAGGTAAATAGATGGCAAGTCTTTTAGATTTTTATTTACTTAACAGATTTATTATAGAATGACTTTTATGCAACTTTGAATCCTAAGATTGTTGAAATTAAAATTACAAAAAAAAAAAACAGAAAAAATTCAAATTCCAAAAAGTAAAACTGTGTTTCTCATTCTTTAAAATTCCTAGAGCAAATACTTTCTACTCCTCAAGACACAGTGGGATCTGATTTTGATTCAGGTGAAGCTAAGCCTACTGCTGATGTCTTACCTAGAACCGTATCACTCCGTCGCCACATAAAGGGACATCTTAACACTCTAAGTCAGCCTGATACCGTGGGTGATTTTGAAACCAGTCATTTGGAAGGGCAGCCTTTTGAACTGGAAAGAATCCGATATGCAGACCCAGTAGTAAACATGCACACACCAGGAAATGAAGAAAAAAGTGTCTGTCAGTGGAACAGAGACAAAATTAATTTATCACCAAGGCTGATTCAACCAGGAAAGTTTACCAAAATGAAAGAGGTCATTTTAGAATCTAAATCTGAAAAACAAAGTAAGCACAGAGATATACAACTAAAAAAAAGGGAGAAAAGAAAAGCTAGCAGAAGAAAATCTAATTCTACACCAAAATATAAAAGGAAGAAAAGTAAAAATCAAAAAACTGTTTGCTCTCAAAAATTGGATGAATCTGTCAGTTCCACTGATGCTTATAATTTTAATTTGGAAGAGGGCGTTCATCTCACTCCTTTCCGACAAAAAGTGAACACTGATTCTGCTAGAGAAGAAAACAATAGTAAGCCTGAAGTGAGCATCTCTGAATCCAGCAGTTCTGAAGGTGATTCTGATGATGTCTATGTGCCTCACTGCAAGTACACTCAGAGTCTCACAAGCACATCAGATAGACCCATCACCAGGCCTCGGTCTAAAAGAGCACTGAACTGCACAGATACACAAGAGATGGAGTATTCAAAGCCAGCAAAAACTCCTACCAGTAAGTAGGATCTTGTTTGCCTGCATGTTTAATACTTATGGTAAATGATAACTCTTGGTGCTTATATACTGTACTTTACCATCTGTTTCTCTGGGGGAGGTTAGAGACTTACCATCTGTGTCTCTTTGGGGGTAGCTACAATCTGACTAAATAGTTGGGGGCAGGGAGTAGAAATCACAGCTTTGTCACTCTGACCTACTTCAAGCAAATTTAAATCTTTAGCAACAAACATTGCTTGTCATGAGATATTTTCATCTTCACTAAATGAAACCTCCTGGGTTGGGGGTGGGAGGCTGAAAGGCGTGGAATAGGGGGAATGTTTGTGCAGTTATGTTGAAAATGAAATCAAACGAATCCAATGACTTGGCATTTGAATGGCCTGCTTTATATTTAACAGGAACCATGAGTAAAACAATTGTCTAGTTAATGAAGGTACACTAATGAGACCAAGAAATGTTTTCCTTAACTGGCCCACTTAGTATTCTTCTGTAAGACAATTAAATCTTGCTTTTATTAGATCAAAAATAGGTGTGATTATAATATTGTTAATACATCCTGCACCTGCCCACAAACATTCTCATCTGGGAATTTTAGCTGATATCAAAACTAGCATTTTTAAAACTCTTAAAAAGTCATTCGTAAAGCCAGCATGGTGGTGCGGTCCTGTAATCACAGCATGTGGAAGGCTGAGGCAGGAGCATTATTTCAAGTTTGAGACCAACTCCGGTTACAAGGTCAGGCCAAGGCCACCCTTAACCGCATAGCAAGACACACTGTCTCAAAAAGACAAAAAAAAAATTCTGAAAATATTGTCCATTTCAGTATTTCATTGGTCCTCAGAACAATTCTGAATAATCATGTTCACCCAAAAACAGTGAATCATGTTTCCTAGTCAACCAGTTCAGCTATGGTAGCTTACAAATATCTTTCTTAAAAAGTATGCTGTAGTAGCTCAGTGGTAGGATGCTGATTTAGCATGGATGAGGTCCTGGGTTTGATCTCCAGCACTACAAAAACAAACAGTCATTATGCTGTAATGATAGAATAAATCAAACAAAATGGGTAAAATGTTAATAATTGAAGCTGAGTAACATGCAAGTCATCATACTATCTTTGTTTACTTTTCAAAATATCCATAATAATTTTTGAAAAGAAAAAAAAAAACACTCAAATAGTTTGGTTCGCAGACTATTAGCATCAGCGTTACCTGGAAACGTAAAAATGCAAACTCACAGGCCACCACCCACCGGTTGAATTAGAATTGGCATCTCTCTTGAGTCAAAGTCTTACTGTGTAGCTCAGGCTGGCATTGAACTCAGTGTGTAACCCAGGCTGGCCTTAAACTCTCAACTCTACTTCTGCCTCAGCTTCTCAAAGTACTAGGATTTCAGGCGTTTGCCACCATGCGTGGCTGAGAATTTGTATCTCTAACAAGTTTCCCCCGTGGATTCATAAATACATTAAAGTTCTGGAACTATTACAGCAACTGATTTAATAGGTTGCTTATACGTATTTTTCAAACTACCTTCAAGATTGTAGTAATATCATACAGTATGTTACTGGTGACAAAAAAGAAACTAAAACCCAGCTAACCCTGGGTGCTTAATATTTTTCTTGGGATATAATTTACTTTTTAAAGCTACTTAAAATAGTTTGTCTATAGAGCTGGGTATGGTGGTGCATGCCTATAATCCCAGCACTCTGGAGGCTGAGGCAAGAGGATCTTTGCGAGTTCAAGGCCAGCCTGGACTACACAGTGAGATCAATACCAGCCTGAAGTGCACAGGGAGACCCTTTGTCTCAAAAAGAGAAAAAAAAAGATAGTTTAGCAAGTGGCATCCTTGCTAGGTGTTGAGTACCTCCTCCAATGCTGTATAAATGTACCTTCAAAATAAAGTAACTTGTAGGTTTCTATAGGAAAAACACTGATGACTTTTTAACATATCAGCTTCACTAGAAGGAACACATTTTATCCTGGATTTCACAGAGGGTTTGATTTAGAATTCTCATTTATTTACCAGAAAAAGTTTAAATGGCTTTGTAAAACAATAGGATCCAGGGCCGGTGGCATACACCTATACTACCAGCACAGGCTGGTATTGGAAGGCTGAAGAAGGATTGCTGCAAGTTCAAGGCCATTCTGGGCCACAAATGAGTTCAGACCCAACCTAAACTACACAGTGAAACCTTGTCTCAAAAAGGCAAATAAATAAATAAATAAATAGATAAATAAATACTAGAAGACTACAGGAAGTCACTTGATTGTAAGGTATTACAAGAGATAGAGAGGCCTTCATGATCTCAGTGGCAAAGTGTGGCTAAAATGAAATTTCATACTTATTTTAAATTGACTGTACTCCCAAGCTACCATAGGAGAATGTTAAGAAAATTTCCTGACCTATAATC
Organism: Dolichotis patagonum; assembly: GCA_004027295.1. Classification (NCBI taxonomy): domain Eukaryota; kingdom Metazoa; phylum Chordata; class Mammalia; order Rodentia; family Caviidae; genus Dolichotis; species Dolichotis patagonum. The sequence goes on along the minus strand of PVJX010025136.1, from coordinate 15,603 downwards.
CCAACACTGGGAGGCAGACACAGGAAGATTGCCAGTTCAAGTACAGTCTGGTCAACTCAGCAAGATTTTGCCTAAAAATTTTTTTAAAAGGGAAAAAGAGACTAAGAATGTAGTTCAGTGTTAAGGCCCTGGATTCACTACCTCTGATTCAATCCCCAGTACTGCTAAAAAAAAAATTAAAATTAAAATCAAATAAAATGTCCCATTGTACCTGCTCTTTGCATCTACCGTAATTAGTATTTCAATACTGTCTGGCCTGAGAAAGAAAAAATAGTGAAAAGGTTTTCTAAATCTGTTTTATGCCAGATTGTATGTACATTTAAGATACGTGAGTATAATTTTATTTCTGTGAATTTTTCTTGGGACCATGTTCAGTAAAAATTGTTTTCCTAGGTGCAACATCTAAGACTCGCCCATCCTTTCCGTCACCTCATTGCAGCCTGAAGGATGTCACCAATGTTCTGCTTCCTGAAATGAAAATCAGGAGACTTTCTCTTTCTCCAGAAAAGAACCGGGAAAGCACACCCCTGTGTCTCCCCAAGCGCAGATGCACAAGCAGTGTGAACTACAAGGAGCCAACACTAGTTTCGTAAGTGTCTGTAGAGAGACATGGGGATGGTTAAGTTACGGAACGTCATTCAAGAACAAGTCTAACTTGAACTGTGAAAATTTGATAACTGAAGCAAGAACATTAAAACTGGCATATTTTTATAATAACTTGATACTGCAGAATAATAGGTGGATATTTATAATTATGCCTAAAATATCTTTTTACCTTTACAGGAAACTAAGAAGAGGAGACCCTTTCACAGATTTGTGTTTCTTGAATTCTCCTATTTTCAAGCAGAAAAAGAATTTGAGGCGTTCTAAAAAAAGTATAAAGTAAATACAGCAAATCTTGATTTGGATGCTCCTTAAATTTATCCTATATCCTTTTCTGTTGCTCCAGCAGAGAATCTGTAAGATAGTGCACAAGTGGGTGGAACTGTTGCCATCGAATATTCTCTTACCAGGAACCCGGATATGAACATTTCTTCAGAATCATACTTTATATAATTGTTTAGTTCTCTTATGCTGCCTAGACCCTTTGATTTTGTTCAAAATATGTCTCACACCAACATTTTAGAAATTATATCATTTCTTTTATGTTTCCTTTAGGTGGGGGATACTGTTTTTTAAAACTAGGACAAAGATCTTTTGAAACTCCATTTAATGTTTGAGTAAAGTAAATCCATCACATTTGTGGAAGGTATACCCTAAGTTTATGAATCTCTTATACTACTGTTGTATGATTCCTCAGATGAAATGTTTTCAAAGGCAAAAGAAACAGTGGTTGGTTAGGATTATCAACTAGTTTAGGGAATAGTTATCCCTGAGTATGTGTTGAACTTGGCACCTTGGGAAAACCACACATTACCATGCCATGGACTCTCAGAGCTCCTGACTGAGGCAGAAATCTCAAATGTGAACTATGTGAATACTAAGGGCTTTTTTCTGTTTTTGATCAACTAGTGAGAAGAAATTAGTTCAATTCATAGTATTTAACATCTATACTTGTATGCACCTCTTTAAACTTTTAGATCACTATAGGTGGTTCATTTTTAAAGAATAAAATTTGTATAAGATAGCGCACGTGTTCTCCTTCTGTTCTTTCTAGCCTTCACTGTCCTCCTCCTTTAACATTTTCTCTCCCCTCCCTCTTTCTCTATACTCACTGCCAAGGAAGTGTTGGCATCCAACCTAACATTTGTCTTCCAACTTTTCATTATCTAGTCTCCACGTCTGTGAACAGTAATTTCTAATCTCAGGCCGAGGATGTGGCTCAGTGATACGGCACTTATATACCATGATACCCTAGGCTTATTCCCCAACACCAAAAAAAAATAAGTTCTGCTTTCATCTGACCCAGGGTTTTTGTGGTTGGGTTGTGGGGATATTTTTGTTGTCATTCTTTTTTTTTTTTTTTTTTTCTTTTGGTACTGGGGATTGAACTCACGACTGCGTGCTTGCAAGGCAGGCAGGTGCTTAAGCCAATGAGCTAAAGCCCCAGCTGTGGGGATATTTTTAAGACAGGGTCTCACTATGCCATCCAAGATGGCCTTGAACTCCCTACAGCCCAGGCTGACCTCAAAGTCCTGCCTCAGCCACGTTTTCTTGTCTACACCTCTTCTGTCTGTCTGCACTACCCATCAGTCACACTCAAAATGCTTTTTTATCCATAAAGTCATCGATGCGTACATAAAATTTTCCAATCAGTCCCTTCTTATCAGTTTTATCAATCACTCCTTTACACCTATTTTGTAGACATATTTTTATAGTTCATGGAAACTATAGAGTGAGTGGCTGCCTTAACTAAAACTAAATACAATTTAAAGGTCCTTTTTGCTGGGTGTGGTGGTGCACGATGGTAATCTCAGCACTCAGGAGACTGAGGCAGGAGGATCACCATGAATTCGAGGCCAGTTTGGGGTACCTAAGTGAGTTGAATGCCAGCCTGTACTACATAGTGAAACCCTGCCTCAAAAACAAAGTTCAGTTTCTCAGTTGCAAAATATTTGACTAATGGTTACCATATGGTGGACTACAAATGTAGAATGTTTCCATCATCAGAAAACTTGGTGGCCAGAGAATCACAGCATCTGCTGTAACATTTGCATGTGTGTTGGAAACCTGAATTTCATTCTTACCTTTGGTTGTTTGAAAGGTGCTCTGGAAAAGTTTGTTTTGTACATTTTTAATATAATTAAAGTTTAAAGTTTAACATAATTAAATTTCTTGGATTTTTCTAGGGTCAAATGGTATTAGATCCCTATAATGGCTGGAGTGTAGCTCAGTACTGTTTGCATAGCACATGGGAGGCCCTGGTTTTGATCCCCAGCACCACAAAGATACTAAGAAAGAACCCTGGTAATAATTTGGTTATCTGTAAAGAAGTCTTGACATGACTATTTTAAATGGTTTTGTCGTGGCTGCGGTGGTACAGTCATTTCTTGTGATTTGTTTTTTTTTTTTTGTTTTTTGTTTTTTTGCCCCTGCAGAGCCTTGTTGTGTATTTAAATCCTCATGTGATATTGAATGACAACTGAGCTCTGCAGGACTTACGGAGTTTTCTTGTTTGGGGACAATTTTGGTGTCTTGGTGCTGAGGATAGGCCTTACCCATTCTAGGGAATCACTCTGCATGGAGCTACATCTCCAATCTTCCCTTCTGGCTTTCATAAGAATTTCCTCACTATAGAACCAAGATCTCAGTAAGTGGGTCTGAAGCATCCTGTTCCTCAGAAATAAGATGCAACCTAAGGTGAACCACTGATGTCTATTACTTTGGCAGAACTTTTATTTTTGCTGTTAAAGTACTGTAGTTGCCATGTCTTTCTGTCTTAATTCTGCCGCCTTTGTTATTGGTTCTACCCTTAGCTATAGGAATGGACACTTCTGTGGTTTAAATAGGGGAAAAAACAGTTTTTTAAGTATTGTGATGGAAATAAAATGTCAAGTCACATACAAATAAAAGAAAAACATCTTACCAGATAATGCTGCTCTAAGTCAGTAGAAGACAAATTGTAGCCAATGATCCAAATGTAGTATACTAGTTTTGGATCATTTGCAAACTAAGAATGGCTTTTAAATAGTTGGAGAAAACTCTGGAATCAATTTTGATGACAGGGTGTACTAGTTTTCAACCCAAATAAAATATGTAACATTGTAAATTTTGCCACTTGGGCAGCAAAGCCTAAAATTATTTCTTGGCCCTTTACCAAGTTTGATAATTCTTATACTAGATCACTGACTCCTTTTACTTCAGATTTTTTTACCTTTTTCTGAGACAGGGTCTCACTGTAGTTATGTAGCCCATGCTGGCTCTAAACATTCGGTGATCCTCCTGCCTCAACTGGGATTGCAGGCTTGCACCACCACACCCGCTGCTTTCTGTATTCTCATGTATTGTGCTTTAACATTTTACATGAACCATACTATACATATCTTTTTGCAGCTGACTTTTTAACACTGACATTTATCCTTGTTGAATTTCACATGCATACCTACATAAACAAATGCACCAATTATACATGTTTGCTTTAATAATCCCAAAGATGGGGCTGGGGATTTAGCTCAGTGGCTTAAGCGCCTGCCTGGCAAGCGTGAGGTCTTGAGTTCAATCCCTGGTATCAAAAAATAAAAATAATCCCAAAGATGTTTGCCTTTGTCATTGTTATGTTTTGAGTCTAGATGTCTCCTCAAAGCTTCATCAGGTCATGAGGTTTTCGGGGGGGATAGATGAAGCTAGAGTGAATGACTGATTCATGGCCCAATGCTGGGATTAAGGGGGTAAGTGCGACACCCTCCCCGGGACAGGTGGCCTGCATCCAAGGTAAGGGACTGAAAAAGACTTCTCCTTATCCCCCCCTCCACCTCTTGTCTGTGTCTCTCTCTTTCCCTTTCTCCCTTTTTGCTTTTGGCATTTTTGTAGGCCATGAATAGTTGTCCCTCCACTATGTGCCACCTTTTCTTGGAGCTTACAATTATAGACTGAAACCTCCACAAATTGAGCTAAATAAACCTTTTTCTTCCTTTAACTTTGGGTGTTGGATAATGTGTCTCAGAAACAAGAAGCAACTAAATCACTGGTAAGTTTCCTTTTTCTACAATGTTCTCATTAAAAAAAAAAAGTCCATAAATAGTTACACATTACATTGAAGGGGGTTTTGTGATGCTTGTGGTTGTTCCGTCACCTCCTTTACTTCATTGAACACCATTGCTTTAAGGGTAATAGTAAAGTGCTTCTTCCCCTTGGGGAAAGTCAGCAGTGGTCCAAAGCTTCTTCTGGGACATAAATAAGGCAGCAACATTCTCCAGTATTCATTTTATAGTAATAAAGGGGATATGTTAGTGATCCTATGTCTTATTGTTGTCCCCTCTGGGTTTAGATTTCAGTACATAAGAATCGCTGCGGGGTCCTCTCAAAACCCAACAAGATAAGATACATATTTCCTAAAGATAGCATTTTGAATAACATTAGCAGCTTATAAAGAAGGTATTTAAAAATTAGCTTAATTCTTCTATTTCACAGATGCTAAAAGAAGTGTTAAAAAATCTTTGATTTTTTAAGCCAATAATACTCTTCTGTAGATGAGTTTTTGTTATTGTTTAGTGGATGACAGTGTACAAGATGTAATGATTAAGTAAATGTCTCTCCTGTGGAAAATCTCTAATGGGGTATGGATGAAAAGTCAACAATTCCAAACATTTTCAGCAAAGTTTAAGAGCTAAGGATTAAGGATACTGCCGATGGCCCTACGATATCCTGTTAACCTCAAACATCAAAAGAAAACACACCGACAGTGAGCTTTTTAAAATATAATTTAAAACTATTTTGTACCAGTACAATATATTAAATTTTACAAATGTAAAATTTTTTTCAGCTGTTAAAGCATTTGCAAAAACCACACATCCTACTTCAGCTTTATTGCACAATATCTATAAGAAAATATTAATTTTTAAATTAGAAAACATAAAAATGCTTTCATATAGAAGAGACAATCTGATTTCAAAGAAAATATTCTATAAGAATGTCTACCCAGAAAATAACAAACTTTCACAGGATACCAAGCTGGACAGATGGTTCAGCAAATCCGCTACAAAGCACTGTTTAACACCAGTTCAAGATACTTTATTGAAACTGTATCATCATTCTTCATTAAAAATCTAGACACCACTCAGGGTGGATTTTTGTACTTAAAAAGAGGCATTTTTCAGTGTGAGCATTCTGAAAATTTTTTACAGATCAAAAGCAACACTTCCAACTCAACAGCCACGAGCCGGTATCTTCCTTCATGCAGATTATCTGCAGCAACTTTTTAATGACGAATGACCCATTTTAATTTATGCTGATACAAAAACATAAGTTAAATACATTTTTAAAACTTCATCTTTTACAAAAATCAGTTTATAAATTTGCATCGTAAAAATTAGTGTCGAGACAGTCGATGTGGTTGTGTATTAGGTTTCCCAGAGTTGCCGTTAACTGATGTCCCACTTTTCTATGTAGTGTAATCCGGAAATCATCCCAAGCACTGAGCTGGAATCCCACAACAGGATAATTAATAAGGTGTATGATGGATTTTAGTGAGATACAAACCTAAATCGAATATAGCAATGCAGGTGTTAAAATACTGACAGCAAACCTTGGTGGGAATTTAATTCACCTCGGGCAATAAACATTTTGGAGATGCAAAAGGAAAAAAAGGTTTACATATACATTATTGATACGTTGTGTCTACTAAAGAAAAAAATCCTCATTTATTAGAATAAGGACTCACCAGGTTGATACATACATAGACTGCACATATTTTCCTATTAAAGCTTGTTGGTTCAAGTGTTTTCAAGTTTATGCCTTTATGGCCTGGGAAATTACCCTTTGGAACTTATGGCCTGCATAAGCAAAATCAAATATAATATCACACAGTTGTGTAGAAATAGTGGTTATGCACTCACAGGCTTGTAGGTAGACAAATTATCAAAGCCTCAGATTTATAAAAAGTTTGCATTATTTAGAATCTCTTCCTTAGGAATCAAAGCAGTTGCTTTTGTCGAACTGCATTTTTCAGAACTGCTCAAAGCACCTCATCTAGATGAGTGTTTTAAAAATATATATAAAAAGTCTACAAAGAGACTTCAAACATCACATATTTCACTTTTTATAGGCTTTTCACCATGTATCCTTTCCTTAAAATCCTTCAGAATATAATAAAACTCTCACACTCCATTAGAAAAAAATGGAAACATTCATAGTCTGAAAATTTTCTAGATTCCCTCAAATCTTAATACTACGTGCAATTTCCTCACATACAGGTTTTGAGGAAACTCTAATCATCTATCATGGGCTAGTTGGCTAATGGACATGCCATAGAAAATTTCATAATAGTAGTAAATAGATAAAATCTATCCCATAAAATAAAAATACTCTATGTCTTCAATTTAAATACATATCTGAAAAGCTAAAAGGAGGTTTTTTTGTTTTTTAAAAGTGCTAATTATTACAAGTCTCTTCAACATTATGTCCAATTCTTTTTAAAAAAACTAAACCACCTTGCTTTAGGCACACTGCTTGATGAGTTTCTAAGAAGCTGAGGGAAGAGATTATCACTTGTCAATTAATCCAGCTTCCTTAATTTTACTGAAGAAGAACTTCTCCAGGATATTGGCACATTTGTAGTATTCACTCTCGGGAGGGTTGTACTCTTTGCAATTGGTAAAGACGCGCTGTAAATCAGCCATGAATAATTTCTTAGACACGTAGTACCTATTCTTGAGGCGTTCACTCATGGTTTTCAGATCTGGACAGGAAAAAAAAATGTATTAGCAATCTTTGACTCCATTTAAACACAATGACAAAAATAAGACCAAAGAAAATCTAGATTGTTGGTTTAATTACATTTTTATCATCCCAGTACCTTTAAGACAGTAATTCTGATCAAGGAAAACAGTTCTTAAATCTTATGTTCATTCTTTTGAGAGGACTTTTTTAGTGTAAAATCACAGCCATTTGAATATTAAAGAAACCATTAATATTCATCTGGTCCAATCCTCTACTGAGCACAAGGAAGCTAAGTAGACAAGCAAAGATAAGTATGAAAAGCTGACTAATGTTAGCTATTCATTCAGAATTACACAGAACAGGCCCTATCTGCACAGAATAGAGCAGGTGGAATTTTCGTGTGGAAACATTTAATTACCTAAAACAATCATACTGAGTTTGTTTCACTAAATTGAGCTGTTTGGGTGTTATATATAGGAATAAAGTAGAGAAACTAACAACCCATTTTTTTCTAAAGCAAACTTGTGAGGCTTGTAAAAATATTCTCCCCATATGTATACACACTTTAGGTTGTATTATTCTAAAAATAAGAACAGTACCTCAGATAAGCTTTTAAGATTGCAAATAGGATTTCAACTCTCAAGATCAATTTAAAGAATTCTGTGCAAATTAGAAGACGCTAAAATTTGGTTGTCAGTGCCTAGTTGTCTTTTAAGTCTGGGTCTACAATGTAAAAATATAATTATATCAACTATGTGTGAAAAAAATAAATTAAGAAGACTAAGGAAATACCAATACCCCAAATTCCCACTCTATTATCAAACTGTCCAGAGGAAAAGAAATTTACAACCAAATACACTGACATTATTGTTCAAGATAAGTAAATTTATGTACAATGGGAATTTTTAAAAGTACGAAAATAAAATCCTAAATCCACCACAAACACCAACAAAAACCTGGAAAAATCTTGTTCTGCTTATCTTTAAGTCCCATCTCTAATAGAGTATGTGTCTTTACATCTGTAAGTTCAACTTTCAATTTTTCTTCTCTAACTAGCACAGTTTGGAGCCCCTGGGGTGGGGGAGGGGGTGTCTAAAATAATGTTAAGATAAAAAAAAAAAAGACTATAAATTCTCCATTAAATATCTCACCCAAAGATAACTAAACACTTCAAGATGTTCTCTGGCGTAAGAAAGAAGGAACAATGAAATAGTCACTCTAAGTAAAATTCAGTGTTTGCATTCCTTCCACCTAAAAGCCTCCTATTAAGAAACACTGGCCAGCCAGGCACAGTGGCACACACATGCAATCCTCACTACCTGGGAGCTGAGGCAAGAGGGTCACCAGTTCAAGTCCTGTCTGAACAAGTCCCGTTAGAACTTGTCTCAAAATAAAAAATGAACTGGGGGCTGTCAATCTATAGCTCTGGGCGGGGGAAAATATATATATATATATAGTCTAATATAATGTTTATTGCGGCAGAGTTTTTTTTGAGAAAGTGAAGAGTGAGGGAGAAACTGGTTCTGCAGAGCAAGCTTAGGCTGAGTAAAGAGGGAAAATCAAGATAAAAGTACATCCTGGGAGATAACAAGGAAGGGTATTGTGAGGAAAGCCACGGTGGTGTATAATAGTTTAAAAGAAACATGTAGCCAAAATAAATTTTTTTTAGAAAAGGGAAGGGAAAAAATGCCAAAACCTGACACAAAGAAGTTGTAAAAGGTTTTTTGGGGTGGGGGGCAGAAACAAAGCAAGAATAACAGAGGCAAGTAGCCCTTTATGGATAATTGTAATCGGGTCCAAATCCTTCCTTTCTGTATTTCCTTTCTATTCTAAAGCCGTAAGTGGTAGCTTTCTTCTTGCCTTCTCCACTTCTGTCAATGGACTAAGTGGCAAGGGTTAAAAACATGACTAAATATTGGTGGCACCAAATAAAGACACCAATAAAGTCTGTTTTCATTTTCCCTGCCCCTGCCAGCCTGTGACTTCTAGGAAAACATGGAAACCCTGCCCAGCTTGCCCCAGAAGTCACAGTTGGTTTGACCACTCTCAGACAATGTCCACTGTATAACTCCCTAAGTGAAACAAGCTGGACACCATCCGTCTGAGAAAAAAGTGTTCAGAACTGGGAAATCAAGAAATATTTTTAGAAAAACCCACGAAGGCATTAATGGGAAAATATAAAATTACTGACTCGTCAGTCTTGTCTTTAAATACATAACCATCGTATAGGCAGGACTATGTAGTTTGCTCAGCATCTAAAAGCTTCCAAGAAAAACAGTTACTGGTCCACTAAAGGCACCTTTACTACTTTAACTTGGTCATCAATGGCCCTGCTCAATAGGGTCAATTTTCTCCTCAAGACCACTCAGCTACACAGACAGAGAGGCTCATACCTTTCTCACACAATGAATAGTTCACAGCAGACAGGATCCACCAGACCTACCACTGCAGCTCTTTAGAGTGGATACTGACAGGGGCTAAAAAGGAGTTATTCTCTCCAAAAACTCAACCACTTCCAATAGGGTCTCCTAAAGAGGCCAAGAGGAGGTTATAGCTCAATGATACCAAAAAAGATGCGAAGCTGTTCCACACGATGGACATCTAAAAAAACCACTGAACTGAAGGCAGGAAATGAACACAAAGAATTTGAGAATATTTTTCATATAATAGAAATTGAGTTGCAAATCACCCTTTCAGAACTTTGAGTTCATTTAATGCTTTCTTGCACAATATATAGTAGCAAGGCAGAAAGTAGAGGGAAAGAAGAGCATACAGATACAGACTGCAGAGAGGCTATTTAAATCATTACTGTAACTATATAATGTGGAAAATTAATGCCATAGTAATCACTGGAAAACAACTCCCAACCCCCGAGGAGCAAGTAGACCCGTTTCATCCTTCCTTCCACACTTTGGAATAGATTACAAGTAGAACAGGAACAGAAGACTCTCATTTCAGCTACTTGTCATGTCTATGTCACCAAATGATTTAATTTGGGGCTCTCAATTCATCACCCTGCACTGTAGCTCAGGCACAGCACTGAATTCTGCGATTCTGCATTTCTGAAAGCATCTTTTGTTTTTAGAGGACAAAGCTAAAATAGTTTGCATTAACTTCAAGTCCAGCCTGGACAACTTGGTGACTCAGCAAGACCTTATCTCCAAATAAAATATAAAAAGGGCCAGGGGGCTGGGCATGGTAGTGCACGCTGTGCATGGTGGTACACGCCTGTAATCCCAGCACGCAGGAGGCTCAGGGAGGAGGATCCCTGTAAGTTCGAGGCCTGGGCTACAAAGTAAGTTCAAGGCCAGCCTGAACTACTTAGTGAGACCTTGTCTCAAAAACACAAGAAAAGGGGAGAGGGGCCTAGGAGTATAGTTTAATGCAAAGGCCCTGGGTTCAACCCCTGTACGATACACATGCACACAATAATAACAATAATCGTAGTGACATGAATAGTATCCATCAAAAGCATGAACACCAAGAATTATACTAACTACAACTCCTTCCACTGAAAGTAAAGCAGTCACACAGATTAATCTACCTTTCATATTATCTTGAAAATTCTTAAGAAATAGCCATTTACGACATACTCAAACATATAAAAAGGACAAAATCTGATGCTTTTCCATTTTCAATAAAATAGGTGGATTATAAACAAGGTTATGTCCAAACAACCAACTCCCACATCCACTGCTGTCAGCAGTCAGTCCCCCACCTGGACGGCTGAGCTGGGTGTGTGGAGTGTGCGTGCTGTAAAGACAGCTGTAGAGCGGCTATAAGGAGCAGAGTCCGTTCCGCTTCTCCTTGGTCACTGCTCTGACCTCACTGCCCTCTAAGACACACGGAATCCCTGCACCCATCACAGACTTCCCACCCTACCAGAGAGCACTGCAAACCAACTTCGACAACCATTGTCCCCCACACTGCCATCCAGAGAATTTTAAATGTATACTTAGAAAATTTTAATGGCATTACCCATGGGGAACCTTATAACTTCATAATATCCCGGAGCTTCTGTTCTCTTCACTGGTTCCATGAAGGGCCAAGCGCTTTGATGGCTCTTGGGTAAAGAAAAAAGTAAAGTATCTAATATAGAAATTAACATGGGGAATCATTTCAAAATATCTGCATGCAGTGAGCAGAGAGAACACCCACCTTCACCTGCTGGAGGATGCTCTTCAGTGTGCTGTAAAGCTGGTCAGGGTCTCTGGGCTCCTTACTTGAAAGGAAAAGAATAAACAACAAGCAGCAAGGATTAGTTTTTACTATTCTCTTGCTGATCATTATTCAATTCATTTTATAAAAACCTAAGATTGGCACCGTTCCAGAACATTTTATGAAAATTGAAACCCACCAACTGTTGTATTACTGATTATAATTGGTCTGCCCTTTTCCTCTAAATTGCTGGTAAGGGAAAAATTCACTTCCATTAACATCCTCTTGCCCATCTACTTACCTTTTGTCTTTTCCACTCGGTTTCCAGCCTGTCTCTCCTATATGTCAACAAAATTAAACACTAAATGAGAACTGCTTTTGGTCAAGAGAATAACATACTTAATACTTACCTAAAGAGTAATAAATTATAGCCACGCCTCAATAAAAGTCTATTTTTGGAAACAGACTGAAACTAATGGCATTTTATACTTCTTTATATAGGTCACAATACAAATTCCCCAGACTTACAAAACTGCCCTATGCAGTGTTTTTAAAGCATGAATTCCAATCTTTCAGAGAAAAGTAATCCAGTATTATACGTTTAAGCAGTAAGTCAAATTATTTTCCAACCACTGCATGAAAGAGTCAAGCTGTTCTTGCAAGTTAGAGCAAACGCTCTTCCGGTCTCTATTTTATTGGGCCAGGTTACTGCTTGTAATTCAAGATGGTTTAGTGTAGAGAGCTGATAGATCTAGATTTGACTTCCTGCTCTATCTTTAAAACGTAAGTTATAATTAAGTTACACAACCTTTGCCTCTGTTTATCAGGCTATAAAAAACTCTAAAAATTAGGTGATACTATCCCTTTTGAGATCAGCTGATATCTATTTTAAAACAAGAAAAGGATACCTGACACAAACAGGCAATAAATGATATGGTAGCTAGCTGTGATCCTACTAATCACTACTAGCAACAACACAAGGAAGCAAAATTTCTGATTTTAACAATAAAAATAAGACCTCCTCTAGAACAGATACAATAATTTATCTTGTGAAAATAACATTTTTTTTTCTGCAGAATTTCAGTTTGCTTCATTTTGTTTTCCTTATTAGATCTTCAATAGTCTCTAACAACGTAGATTTGAACCAAATAAAATTGCCAATAGCTTTTGATATATAAAAATACCTAACTGGCTTAACCCAATACAGCTCTTCTCTAATACACAGACAAGAAGTCTTAGGGAAAGTAGTGCATAATAAGGAACCTCAAGCACATAGTATGACTTCCATTGCACAGCAAATAATTTTAAATAAAGTGTGAAGAAACTAAGTCAACAATAGATCTCTGTAGCTTCCAATGATGATGGTGCTATATGGTACACACTGTAAGACATCTGAAGGACATCTGCTGGACTGCTTCACTGCTGACCAGGTGCCATTTAGGGTTAAAGGACACAGCCATTCTGAGACTCAGTTTACCCATGTGTAAACACTGAATTTCCCTGTTTCAATGCTACACATGGGTAGTATCTAGCACTGTTACAAATGCCATGCTCCTAATAAATGGAGGATGTTAACTGCTTAAAATAAAGAGGACACCCTCTGGTTTGTCTGAAGTGGGAGGAGGAAAAAAGATAGTAAAAGGAAAGCATTCGCTGACTCCTTAAAAGACCAGAAACAACACAAATGTTAACAGGAAGGGCAATGTCTCTTTTCAAATCACTGCACTTGGAATTGTTTCAGACACAACTCATGACACTACCAAAAGATTTTGCTTTTATAAAAAGGTATACATACTAATTCCAGGAATGCTTTCTATAGGAATCTGTCGAACTCCATCTTTAAAACATGAAAGTCCAGGATAGACTTTTCGAATCTGGGCCTGTTTTCTTTCGATCAGCTTTTTAATTATCTGTTAAGTAGAGGAAGAAAATTTGTTTAGTGAAAGAAGTCTCTGTGATGATACAGTCAAGTCAGTCAGCTTAAAGAATTATTTTGCTAACAAAACGTCTTTTTTCATAAACAACGGGAAGAAAAGTGAATGCTATTTAACAGGTAAGAAACAAAAACCATTCTTTTACAGCCCCATAGAGTGACAGACACACAACCATCTTCAAAGGACCTGTCCTGCTGTTCAGAAAAATTAACACAGGAAGAACACAATGCTTCTAACCCCACTCCTCATATTTTAGCTAAGAACCCTTCTCTCGACCTGGTTCTCTGAGGAAGCTCTGCGGGAATTAACCAGAAAACAGTCCTGAGCGTTTTCACTACCTAAGCAGAACTTTTTTGTGTCCCATAACTCAGACCTGTTCCTTTCATACTAGAGCAAAAGATGGAATAATCCACAGAAAGTTTCAAAATCCTAGAACGCTACAGCCTCCCTGTTATCTAAGCTTCTCAAGGTTTATCTCCACCTATGCTTCTTACATCAAAAGGCAACTGTACAGTGTTGTAAACAACACAAGCATGCCACCAGTCACCAGGAGAATTGTAAGAGATGTTTATTTTGTAAAATAATTCCTAATGTAGTAGGTAATTCTAAGGTATTGCAAGTTTTCTTTAAAAACAAAACCCTCAAAAAAAATCACCATCCTTAAATTAAATTAACTATCATAACTAAATTTGGGAAAGGAAAAACAAAACAAAACAGCAGAAGTCATTAACTGAATTCACAAAAGAAAACAAAACTTCTAGTTAACTGCTTAATTTCAAACATATGGCAGGCAATTAATGCAATATGAATATGTAATCCTGAAAGTTAAAGAATTTCATAAAATTAATGAAACTAATGAATTCATTTCATAAAACTAATGAAATTTCATAAAATTAATGAAAAAGAAATACAATATAAGCCATTTCTGAAACTGAAACTCTTGTCACATTTTGATCAGCTAAAAAAGAAACAGGGAAAATTGATTTTAACTTTTTGTAGGTGTGTACACACACTTGTTTTGGCTTGTTTTGTTTTGTTTTTTGACACAGGGTCTCACAGTAGGCTCAGGCTGCTCCTGAACTCACTATGGAGTCTGTCTAGGCTAGTCTGAGAACTTGCCGCAGTCCTCCTGCCTCAGCATCCCAAGTGCGGAGATCACAGGCATGCGCCACCACTCCCAGCTGGTTTTGGTTCTTTTGAGACATTATCTCACTACGTTTTCTGGAGTGGCCTTGAACTCAGTATGTAGTCCCTGTCAAGTGCTGGGATCACAGGCATGTATCACCATGCCCAGCTTGATAGTATAATTATTTAACCCTCTATTACCCAAAATGTTGTAACATGTAATAGGGGTAAAATAGGAAATATTTTATATCCTTTTACTCATAACAAAGGCTTCAAAAATTGGAGTGCCTTATGTTTATGGCACATTCCAATTTTGAGCAGTCATATACCAAATGCTGGACAGACTGTTCTGAATGGATTATTTTCCCTTAATTTATTTATAAGTACAAGTCCTTTTAGAAAACAAACCCAATGGCATTTTTAAATGGACACCTTCAGAAAATATACTGAGGACTCTATTTCACTTTGAAAAGTTTTCTAGCTTAATGTGGTGACACACCTCTAAAATCCTAGCACTCTAAAAGGCTAAGGCAGGATGAGCACATCTGAGCCATGTGGACAGCTTGCCCTTTCCAAATAAGGGGGCTGGGGGAGCAGAGCTGAAGTTGTAGCTATTAAGGCCCTGGTTTCAATCTCCAATACAGAAAAAAACAATTTTTTTTAAGTTTCTATCCTTTACCAAAGGACTCTCAAATGTAATGATTCACCTGGTGGCTTTCAAATGCTTTGTGCAGCACCTGGGGGCTCCTGAAAAATGAGCTGACAGAAATGGGAAGCCTCCTTAGCACTCTGTGCCTCTAAAGGATCATTTTGTATTTCAGCATTTGATCATCACCTCCCTAAAAAACGTCTTCACTCAGCAACCTCAAAATCAGGACCTTCCAAGTGAAAGTATATTCTCATCTTCCTCTGCTCTAACGTGTATTTAGTTCTGTTACCCACTGCTGCCTCCCCAAAGATCTGGAAGGGTAGAAGGTTCCCATCTTTACTGCCTCTCCCAAGTTTTAGCATGGCTCCTTACAAAAATAAATAAATAAATAAATAATAAGAACATTCATTTTCCCTCATC